>CM045738.1:46267296-46292296 GCA_024760905.1 Plotosus lineatus
TCTCACCAGTGGCTCCTTGTAGCTATTTGCATGCAACAGTGGCCACATCCCGGGCAACAACCTCCACTGGCTGACAAAATCTAATGAGGGTAGCCGGCACTCTAAAAACTCCATACTAGTTTTGGACTTGCTTACCCTTGCATGCGAAGACTGGATCTGGAGGACTCTGGTTCGGAAACCACAAATTTGGTTCAATGGACATGAAGGCAGACCCAACAAAGCGTTGTGGAGTGTGACAGGGCTCAGTACACTGATGACCATCTACTGCGTTCAAATCTTTCTCCAGTCATCTTGACTTGCCTTGCCACAGGCTCCAGACAGGAAGGAGCGAGAGAATGAGGCTGAAGATCTGCACAATTCCCCCTCAGTATGATGTAATTTATGCACAAGTCAAGACATCACCCCACTCCAATTCATCCAAGTCCTCTGGCGATAGGGAAACGGCGAAGCAGCAGGTGCAAATACACTGGAAGCTGTAGTTATAATCGTGCACATAGGCATCTTCGGGCATCGGGTCACTCTCTTCTGGACTGAAGCAGGAGCCACCTTTGTTATGATCACTCTGCTCATGTCCTTGCCTGGGGAAGGGGCTAGAAAAGGTGCCCTAAGAATAGTCTGCTTGCCATGGCAGGTGGGGATCCCAACCATGTCGCCAAACATCAAAAAGAAAACATTGGTGACACTACACACCATTGGCATGTGGAATGTGCGACTGCTCATGGATAGCTCTAAGGCAGATGGACAGACAGCACTTGTTGCGAGAGAACTCAGCAGGAATAACATCCATATGGCAGCTCTGAGTGAGACCAGGCTGGCAAATGAAGGTCAGCTGACAGAAGCCAAGGCAGGATACACCTCCTTCTGGAGCAGCTTCAGCATTGAGCAATGTCGTGAGGCTAGAGTGGGCTTTCCCATCAGATCTAATACGTTGAACAAGTTAGCCAGCCTACCCAATGGTCTGAAAAATCATCTCATGCATCTGCTGCTCCCCCTGAAAGTAAAGCTCAAAGCCACCATCATTAGTGTTTATGCCCCCACCATGACAAACCCTGCAGAGATCAAAGACAAGTTCTATGAAGATTTGGATGGCCTTGTAGCGTCTGCACCCAAGGAGGGCAATCTCCTCATTCTGGGTGACCTTGGTGATAGAGGTGGTACAGATTGCCAGGCATAGGAGGGGATCTAAAGGAGGAACAGAGTATGCAAAAGCAATAGCCATGGACATCTACCACTGAAGCCCTGTGCAACGCATGACCTTCTTTTCACTAATACAGTCTTCTGCATGCTCAACAATAACAAGACATGCTGGATGCACCCACACAGCAAGCACTGGCATCTTATAGACTACATCATAATCAGAAGACATGACAGGCAGGATGTTTGTGACAAAAGCCAGTTGTGGTGCAGAATGCTAGACAGAACATTGAGTCCTAGCAAAATTCAACATGCTCATCCAACCCAGGAGGCACCCACAATGGGAAAATTCAAAAAGGTGTCTTCATCTCAGCAAGTCTGAATAGCAATCTGCACAACAGGACCTCAGTGAGGACCTAGATTGCAAGCTGAGCCAACGCAGCCTTCGTTCAAGCAGAAGAAGACTGATCTGCATTCAGAGACACGATGTACAGCACTGCGCTCACAGTCCTGAACCAGAATACGCACAAAGACCAGGACTGGTTTGATGACAACGATGAGGAAATTCAGAAGCTGCTCCGTGAAAAACTCCAAGCTCGCAGAACTTTCCAAAACACTAACTTATCTCTCTCCATAAAAGCAGTCTATCACTCCATCAAAAGCAGGCTGCAGGCAACGCTCAGAGAGTTGCAGGACTCCTCGCTTAGCAACAAGGCAGATGAGATACAGAAGTACGCCAACAGTAATAACTCCAAGTACTTCAATAATGCCCTGAAAACCATCCACAAACCCCAATCCTTGGGTAACTCACCACTGCTCAGTGTGGATGGGTCCACTCTAATCACTGAGAAGAGCGCAAGTCTGGAAAGAAGGGAAGAGCACTTCAGCAACATTCTGAACACACCTTCCTCCATCAATAATGAAACCATCACTTGCATGCCTCAAGGTGATGTGCACACTTCCCTCCACGCCTCCATCGGAATGGGAGGTCCTGAAAGCAATCAAAGTTCTATCAAATGACAAATGACCTGGCTTTGACCCAATCCCAGCTAAAATTTACAAGGCAAGAGGACTAATCTGATTCACAAGCTCACTGAACTATTTCAGACTATGTGTCAACAGAAAACTAGATCTGCTACCATTGACGATGAGGTCATTGCACGAATTGGTAAGGCTAGCATAGCTTTTGGATGGCTACATGCATCAGTTAGGGAGAGGTGAAGCATCACACTGGTCACCAAGCTGAAGAACTATTGAGCAGTTGTACTATTGTACGCCTGT
This sequence comes from Plotosus lineatus, assembly GCA_024760905.1. Classification (NCBI taxonomy): domain Eukaryota; kingdom Metazoa; phylum Chordata; class Actinopteri; order Siluriformes; family Plotosidae; genus Plotosus; species Plotosus lineatus. Next base: position 46,269,712 of record CM045738.1, read on the forward strand.
TACACATGGATGGTTGATGAACATCATGCCCAACAAATAAACCGGTTTCACATTAACTGTCTGAGAAAGCTGCTGAAAATTACCCGGCATGACAGAGTTCCAGACACAGAAGTCCTCTCTCTCTCGGGCTGATCTGTGAAGCATCCACAACCTGCTATGGTGAGCACAAGTCAGATAGGCAAGCCACCTTGTTAAAATGCCAGAGACACACCTCCTCAAGAGACCATTCTTTGGTGAACTGGCAGAAGGCAAATGCACACAAGCAGACAAAAAAGCGTTTCAAAGATACACTCAAAGTCTCCCTTAAGAGCATTGAGGTCAACCCCAATACCTGGGAGACTGAAGCACTAAATCGCCCAGCCTGGCATGGATACATCAGCAAAGGTGCCGCCTCCAATGAGCAAAACAGGATAATCGAGGCCCAAAGGAAACGTGAGCTGTGCAAGTCCAGAGACAACTCATTGCCCAAAGCTCCTGCAGAACACCTGTGCACAACCTCCGGACTTGGTTTCTGACCACGCATTGGATTGATCAGCCACAACCGGACACACCATATCCTGTCTTCTTCCTTCTCATGATGTCCTTGGTCATTGTTGACAATGACGGATGAATGATAGAACAGTGCAGAAAGCCTCCACTCTGCTGCTCGTTTGGATATAAGAGCATAGTGGTGTGTTTATGAGAAGGACTTATATACCTTCTGTACATATACAATAGGCCAATTCCCTGCACATTTATCAAAAACTGTCACAGACATCTCCTGTTTACCTTCTGTCCTACTTCCTGGTTCCTGCTTTGTGTTCTATTTCCTGGTTTTCACAGTTTCTGCTTTATGTCTTCCTTCTCCTCCAGCTCTGTCCTGTAGACTGATAACACTACATGTTTCCCATCATCACACTTCGCACTTGACCGTCTTAACTAATCTGTCTGAGGCTCAGAACAACAGCTTCATCTAGAACTAGTGCTCTTCATCTCTTGAGCCACACAGAGAGAAACTAAATGATTAAGTTTGGAAATATTGTGGAAGCATAGAGGATGTGTGTGTGTGTGTGTGTGTGTGTGTGTGTGTGTGTGTGTGTGTGTGATAGAGAGAGCGAGAGAGAGAGCAGAAGGCAGAGCCATGTGGAATAAGGGAGGACAGAAGGTGAGTTCGCCCTGAAGGTGCACTGAGATGCACATGTATACACACACACACACACACACACACACACACACACACACACACACACACACACACACACCTGTTCCCCGTCTCAAAGCACAGATCCTGGTTACATAGCATAGAGATGAGAGAATTCATCTCTCTCTCTCTCTCTTTCTCTCACACACACACACACACACACACACACACACACACACACACACACACACACACACACACACACACACTGCAACCCTGGCTTTATCAACAGTGTAAATCATTCAGTTACAGAGATAATCATAATTGTTACGTGAATATACCACCATCATCTTAATCATCATCGACATACTCTACGTTTCTTTTTTCTTCTACCTCTTCCTTCTCATCAGTGTAGATCTTTTTGGTTTCGGATCATAATTATATCACATAGACACACTGCCGTCATCTTTTTCTTCTTCTTTATCATCATCATCATCATCATCATCATCATCATCATTGTGATTGTCATCATCTTCATAAAGATGTACTGAAGTTTTAATGTTTTGTACAGAATATTTTAACACACACACACACACACACACACACACACACACACACACACACACACACACACACACACACACACACACACACACACACAGGTCACTGAGCTGTGACAGAGACTGTGAGCAGCTTGGCCTGTCTCTGCTGAAGTGTGTGTACAGCTGTCAGTGTGTAACTCGAACTGCTGCCCACCTGAGTGTATAGAGTCACATCAATAACACTCTTCTTTTATTTTCTATTTCCTTCTGCTGACTGGAAAAACACAGGCAATTGGAATCACTGATTTAATTACATGATTAAGTTTTCTTGTCATTCATATTTATTATTTTATTATTTTTATTTTATTTATTTGTATAGCACACACCGCTTAATCCTATTAGGGTCGCAGGGAGGCTGGAGTCTATGTCGACTTTGGGCAAAGGTGTGTGTACACCCTAAATAATTTGCAAGTCCATTGCATAAACACAATAATTCATGCATCCTATTTGAAATAGCGGCAGTGGTGGCCTGGTGGTTAAGGTGCTGGATCACTGATCCCAAGTTTGGGGGTTCAAGCCCCACTCTCTACGGGTTGGCACTGTACCCCCAGTGCACCTGACTGGCTTATCAAAGGCCGGGCATGTCTCTCACTGTCCGTGGTGTGAGGTTCATGTAAAAGAACTTGCTGACTTTCAACAAGAGTAGCTCCATAGCTGTCAGCGTGTTTCCGTCCTGTGATGGCCTGGAAAGTACGTCCAGGGTGTACTCTGCCCTCACCCGGAGTTGACTGGGATGGGCGCCAGCTTCCCCACAACCCTAATTAGGATTAAGCAGTTACAGAAAATGAATGAATGTATTTGAAATAGCCAATTAGCTTAATGTTTATAGCTTTGGACTGTGAGAGGAATCAAACATAGGAAGGACATACAGATACGCCCTCACTGAGCTCAGGACTCGAACCCAAGACATTGTTGCTATAAGGCAGACATGTTAACCATCATGCTCCCCTGCCACCCACTTGTCTAACATACTTAGATAAAAAAAAAACAACAACAAAAAACTGCCCAATTCCCACCCATCAACCAACTCTTTACCTATAATACAACAATGATCAACTAATGGGTGAAATTAACCTCTTTTGGGACACACAAAGCATATACATATGTGTCGTCCACCTTCTTCCACATACAGGAGCTCACAATCACTCGTGATTGGATAGTTTTACCTCATCTCACTGTGAGAGAAATCAAAGGAAAGGAGTTTTCAGAAAGGCCTCACACAAATTATTATTATTATTATTGTTATTATTATTATTATTATTAATATTATTAATAATAATAATAATAATAATAATAATCTCTGCTAAGTACATAGTATACAATACATTTCCTCTGGCTACATTTGATTAGAAGTCATAATATGTAATATCTGGGCTCCAAGCAGGAAAACTCCCCTTTGTAAACTTGCATTTTTTACTCTGGACTTCAGGATGGTCTCTTCAACAACTCAGAATTGCTCAGAGTTGAGCATGTGACATGAAAACCACATGGTCGCTCACAGCATTAAGAGTAAACACAGAAAACCTTTATTCTTTCAATGAATGAACTATGAGAACATGAGAACTACAGTATATGCCATTTGTGAGCTAGTACAGTATCATTATACGAGCAAATAAGAAAAGAAAACAGAGCAAGCGATACTACATTTCTTCATTTCGTAACGAACATCATATGAATGTACGGTTTCCAGTGTCTCACTTTCACACCAATGCAATGTACGGTATGCAGTATTAGTCTCCTATATCTTCTGTCTCCATGTTCCATACCCCTGACCCCCCCCCCCCCACACACACACACACACACACACACACAAATACGCATATTTGTATGGTGAAAGAGTGCAGGTTGTCATATGATGGGAAATGAATGGAGGACTCGAGCAGGATAAGGCGAGTGAGGAAGCATTTAAAAGGCACATGTGTGTCTAAATCAGTTCAGCCATATGGAGTCCTTCCTCCCTGGGGAATAGGAACAAACCTAAACATGTGCCACAAATGTGCATCTGTGTGTGTGTGTGTGTGTGTGTGTGTGTGTGTGTGTGTGTGTGTCTGTGTGTGTGTGTGTGTGTATGTGTGTGTTTGAGAGAGAGAGAGAGAGAGAGAGCTCACAGCAGGCAAGTGCATGTGCTGCCATAAGTATCCACTTGTATGTCAATGAACAAGTGCACAGACTTCCATGAAAGGTGTCTCTGTGTGTGTGTGTGTGTGTGTGTGTGTGTGTGTGCACGAGGATACTGTAGGCAAGTGTTTCTGCTATTGCACTGAATTTCTTTGTTCTTACAGCAAGTTTTCTAAATGTTTTTTTTTTTAATTCGGAAATACATGTGAATCAGAATTGATACCGTTGTTTACATTCAGTTTCTGGTAGTATCCTCATTCATACACCCATGCACTCATTTTCTGAACCGCTTAAGCCTACTTAGGGTCACAGGGAGACTGGGCCCATCCCAGCTAACTCTGGGCGAGGGTAGAATACACCGCGGACAGCTCGCCAGGCCATTGCAGGGCAGAAACACGCTGACGGCTATGCAGTTTACTTGTGACGAAAGTCAGCAATGTTTCTTTTACATAAACCTCACACCATAAACAATGACAGACATGGCTGGCCTTTGATTACCCAGTTCATGGCACTGGGGGGTGTTTTCGTACTACACTTGTTCAATAACAGCATGTTATACGCTGAGTATATACAGGGATCCCTCACTTTCCGCGTTTAATTGGGACCGAGATCACCCCGCGACCGCTGGATTCCACGAAATAGGATCAACCCCCTTTGACTGACGTATACGTACATGGATATGTGTATATAATATCAATGAATATATATTCTGCATATATGCACTGAAGCCGCATGAATTGAAGCATGAAGTAGCGAGGGATCCCTGTATACAAGAAGAGAGCTGAATATCAGCAACAAGAAAACATTATGTTGGCAAAAAACTCAAATATGAAGCATTAAATCGTGAATAATCCTCCAGAAGCTCATCATTCAATCATTCATTCATTTATTTGAGAGGTGTCCATCTCAGCTAACTCTGGGTAAAGGCAGGGTACACCCTGAACACCTCGAAAGACCATTGCAGGACCACTCACACTCTGACACCTACGGATGATTTGAAACAGCCAATCAGCCTGCTGTGCCTGTTCTTGGTCTGATACCCCCACAAGCACGAGGAGAACACGCAAACCCCACACAGTCACTCCTGAGTCCGGCAGTCGAAGCCAGACATTCTAACTGTGAAGCGTGCACGCTAATCACTGCGCAACCATGTCATCCTCCACCAGAAACTGTTAAAAATATTTTGAGAAAACTTTATTGATGCATTAATTGTAGCTCCACCCACAAGGCCTCGTTCCAAACCTTCAACAAACCTACAGAAAGGGGGATCAAATTCAGGATTCATAAAGGAATGTTGGGAAAGTGTTATTGTTGTTATTGTCGTTGATTCCACTTAGTTGAACAGAAAATATTGACTGAAGCGTTGCATTCATTTTGCACTTCAACCCACTTCCCCCAGTTTTTCTTCAATTTCATGAATTACTGACATTTGTGCTCTATTATTGCTTTAGTCCTTTTTTCAATCTGTTGTAATGGAGAACAGACAGAGGAAACGAAAGAAACGAATAAGACAATAAGAAGAGAATAAGTTATTGTTTTCTAGATTAGACGTGTTGAAATGCCAACTGGCTCCGTGCGTCTGCTCTTTTCTTTCCCTCTGCGTTAAAGACACACACTGAAGTCATTACACTCCAGCTTGTTTTTTCAGGGTTTCAAACCTCCAGGAAAAACGGCCCTCCTGCAGAGGGAACTGAGAGAATTCCCACACACACAAACACACACACACACACACACACACACTCACACACACACACACACACACACATTGCGGAACCGGCACCACTCCAGAGACCCCTGCCGCCACCACATAAGGCTTTCCAGATGTGCTTACATCCGTCCTTGTACATAGAGATGCCACCAAACACACACACACACACACACACACACACACACACACACACACACACACACACACATATATACAGAACTACCCTACACACACTCGCTTTGGGGGTAATCTGTCACAATAGTGACAGTGTCGTGTTAACAATGCATCTATTCTCTCAGTGTGTGTGTGTGTGTGTGTGTGTGTGTCTTTCCAAAATGTCTACAAGCATGAAAGAATCAGCTACACTGCTGCACGATGACAAAACACATTGTGCTTAAAAGTGATGGCCCTCCCAAAAGCATATCACAAAGTGAACCATGCAGGCCTCCTCATCCTTACAGCAGGATTTACACTGCGGCTTTTCATTTATCACGGCGGAAGTGAAAAAATGCATGAGGAGGCTGTATGGATGGGGTATAATTAATCACAAATGAGCACAACATGATGTGATCAGTTAAAAGAATACAGTGTCCTGTCGATTATTTAAAGGGACATGCAGTGGGCAGTGATGGCCTGGTGGTAAAGGGCACTGGATCGCTGATCCTAAGGTTGGGGGTTCAAGCCCCACTCTCCACAAGGTTGTTACTGTGCCGCTGACTGGGTTATCAAAGGCCTGCCATGTCTCTCACTGTCTCTGGTGAGAGGTTCATGGAAAAGAACCATTGCTGACTTTCGACAAGAGGAGCTGCATAGCTGTCAGCCTGTTTCTGCCCCTTGCTAAAGGTTTTTGTCAGGAAGGGCATCCGACGGAAAAACCTACGCCAAATCAAACATGTGAATCAGATGATTCGCTGTGGCAACCCCTGAAAAAAGGGAAAAAGCCGAAAGGAAAAGAAGATGCTGTGATTTTGTGCTGATCGCTTAAAGGCAATCCCTAATATTGCACACAAGTATTATCATGACCTTGAGGTCATCTTATGATCTAATTAATATCCTCACTGTCACTGCGATATAGATAATAAAGCAAAATATCTCATGCTGAATCCAGTGCTATTTTATGAGCCAAGAAAAGCCATCTTGTTACATTGTGCATGCAGCAATACTACAAAAAAAAAATTCCCAAAATGAGTTATTCATTGATCAAGGTATTTTAATTATGGACAGAATTTTCACTCACACACGAAAAAAATCCCATTTAAGTATTCATACATTCATACATGTTCCTACAGCGGTGCGATCCTGTCCCCATTGCGAACAAACACAGTATGGCATGGACAAGACTTGCAGCAGAAGGGAGCAATAACTCTTGTGAGTCACTACACTGCATGATGTCACAAGGTCAACGTCAGGACCCACGGCACATGCATTTTTGTGACAACGTTACATACTCACTTGCTTACACATAATTTGCATAATGTGTAAGCATTTTCTATTGGCAGCAAAGACCCATGAAATGCTTTAGCAAGCTTACGGTAATGAAGCAGGAAGCTGGCAAGGTGTTCTGAGTGGCATTCAGCTTCAATAGGGGAACTGTACGACGACTTTTCACTTACAGATATTATACCCCCCATTTCACTGGCGCACGGCAGACTTACAAAAGCAAAAATGTTGTCATCCGCAAACGTTCCGCAATTACTCCCTCATCTTCTGTGTCATTCCATGTGATTCCGTAGTTATTCCTCAAGTCTTCCTCCACTTCCATACGCTTCCGGCAGGCCAAAATATTCCGTGAACATGTTCAAAAGCACGTTCATGGAAAAAAAAATCCGTGAGTGTTCCGTGGGGTCACTTTGGCGTACTTTGCCGTATCTGTTCCGCACCTGCTGTGAACGTTCCGAGAGTATAAGAATTTCCACTTTCCTGTAGGATTTTCACCCATTTTCCGTGTAAAAATGCCGAAGCTCTTCCGTAGACTGCGTTCCACGCGTTTCCGCTACCATCCTTGCTTGCCGTAGTCCAGCGAAATGGGGGTATTACAAAAAGACCACACCTAATGACTCATTCCTTGATTGCTACAACTTAGTGATGCATTTCAAGGGTCTCAGAAGCTAATTGCTCAATTCAGACACAGATTTTAATTTTTAGTCTGGTCTGTAGTGACATTACAAATTGGTATATTCAGTGCTGACAGGGAGAAGTCACATGGTGTGCTGAGCCAATTTGGATACTCTTCATGCCATATACTCCATTCTTTCACTATAGAAACAGTCATGGAGCTTTCTGACCACACCAGGTCTGTCTATTGAGCATAAATCTACTGTTTTTCTTTTTGTTGTTGTTGTTGTTGAAGTTAGCATTAGGGTCCAGCCATAGCCTAATGGTTAGCGAAGCAGCTTTGAGACCAAATGGTTGCTGGATCAATTCCTGAACCAGCATGAAAAATGTGTTGCAGTGGGGGAGTGAGCAGCACCTTCCCTTCTTCTACATAAATGGCTGAAGTGCCTATGAGCAAGGTACTTAACCCCCGGGTGCCCTCAGTATGTGTGTAAGGGTGTGTCCACTGTTTATGTGTTTGTCTGTGCTCACCTCAGATGGACTAAATGCAGAGGAAATAATTTCCCTTATAGGATTAATACAGTATATTAAAATCAAAATAAAATAAAAAAAATCCAAATTCTAGTGTTATTTTCTTATTAATCAGAGAGATTTCCTTTCGGCTTTTTCCCTTTATCAGGGGTTGCCACTGCGAATAATTTGCATATTTGATTTGGCATAGGTTTTTACGTCGCATGCCCTTCCGGACACAACCCTTTAGCAAGGGACAGAAACACATTTTCTTACTAATCAATGCTCACTATTTTCTTTGTCATATACAGAATTATTATATTATTCATTCATTTATTTATTTTCTGAGCAGTTTAATCCTAATTAGAGTCACAGGGAGGGTGGCGCCCATCTTAGCCGACTCCGGACAAGAGCAGGGTACCTTGAACAGCCAGCACATTGCAAACACAGCCATTCACACAAACTCACACCTAGGGGCAATTTGGAGCTGGCAGCCAGCCTACTGTGCATGTTTTTGGACCGTGTAAGGAAGTTGGAGCACCAGAAGAAACCCACACAAACATGGGGAGAACCTGCAAATGCCACACAGAAACGCCCCAATCCAGGGGCTTGAACAAGGATTTGCTGTAAGACCAATGTGTTCATCACTGCGCCACCGTGCCACCCTTTAATTACAATAGTCTTTTATATGTTACATTACATCAAGGCCTCCTACATTTGACAGTATCTTAAATAAAACCATTTACTATATAGATTTTTTTAATATATAGATTTTCAGTCCAGATTTTATTCCATCAAAGTTTATAGAATTTATTCTGCCAGCACGTTGACATAGCGCTTAGCACATCAAACCTCACAGCAAGAAGACTTGGGTTCTGTGTGAAGTTTGTATGTTCTCCTTGTGCTTACATGGGTTTTCTCCAGGTACTCCAGTGTCCTCCTGGAATCCAAAAACATGACCAGTAAGCTGTTTGTTCCAAATCCCCCCTAGGTGTGAGTGTGAGTGTGAGTTTAAATGGTTGTATGAGTGTTATCCCTACAATGGCCTGGTGAGCTGTCCAGGGTTAACCCCTCCTTTGCCAAGAGCCGGCTGAGATGAGCGCCGGCCTCCCACGTGGCCCTAATTAGGAATAAGCGGCTAAGAAAAGGAATGATGAGAACGATGAGAATTTATTCTACTTGATCTTATTTATTCTATTTTACTTTGTTCACATTTTATTTTCTATCACTGATCCTTTTAATATGTTTAACGTCGGGTCCTTGTGTTTAAAGGATAATAATCCAAATGCATAATCCGAATGAGGACTTGAGAAAATCAACTTGAGTGTCTGCGGAAATGAGGTCTGAGTAGCGCTACCTATCCCTGACTGAAAATATTGTCTTAACTTTTAAACTGGAATCTTCGGCTTTAAACATGCAGTCCTTAGTGAGGAACTAATGATTTCTGTTTTATACAAAAATGGCCAATTTTGCTCAAAACCCCTAAATTCCATTTTATTCATAGATTACTTGTGGAAAGTGGGAATGTGTTCTTCATGTAGAGTGTGTGTGAACGTCAGAAATCTTTTTTTTTATTAGAGAGACAGAGAGGAAGACACATTGACTTATATTCTCATCCTCCTCTTTACTCTCTCTCTCTCTCTATTTCTCTCTCTCTCTCTCTCTCTCTCTCACACACACACACACACACACACACACACACACACACACTACATGCAGGAAGTCATAAATGTAAGTTCACCATCACACTGGCCAAATGGGGCAGTGATAGCAACAGGCTGCTGTGAGACAACACAGAGAAAGAAGAGGAGGTGAGAGAGAGAATCTGTGTGTATTTGCAGCCGGGGTACTTAGCAGTTCTGTGGCAACATCGACCAAAAAAAATGTAATGGGCCATGGAGGAACAAACAGGAGGAAAACATTTGGGTGGAGACAGACTTTGGAAAAGACTAAAAGAGAGAGAGAGAGAGCGAATGTGTGTGTGTGTGTGTGTGTGTGTGCATAGACACATGGAAGGAATCATCATGCTATATTATATAAGCAAATTAGTGTTCAGTTTGCTTTCCTGTTTTGCTATTATAAATAATAGGCCAATGTTAAACATTAACACCAGGTGTGTATAACTTAAATACCTTTAAAAGGTCAAATAAAGACTTCACTCATCATTCAAATAGCAGTTTGTGCAGTGTTAGCAAAGAAATTATGTAGCATGAAAGTTACTGCATTTTTTTTTTATTGCTTGTTGTGGAAAAACACCAATCTGGTTAATCAGAAACAAAATAAAAATTATACTTAACAAGTCTGAGTAGCACCTGTCTGTCTAGTAGCGTCTGTCTGGTGTGGTGAAATACTATCACTAAATGAATAACACTGGCAATAAATGCTCTTTCATGAATATAAATGTCTGTATAATTTACATTAAAGCTCACTGCATCAACATCACAATACAGACATTTGCCACATTAAACACACATTAGCCATTGTTGTTAATCACTCAGAATCAACAGCATGTATGTATGTATGTATGTATGTATGTACAGGGATCCCTCACTTTTCGCGGTTAATGGGGACCGAGACCCCCGTGACCACTGATTTCTGCGAAGTAAGATTGACCCCCCCCCCCCCCCGACTGACGTATATGTATATCAATAAATACATATTCAACACTGTTTGTCTGTCTTCCTTTCGGCTTTTTCCCTTTTACTTGGGAGTCACCACAGCAAATCATCTGATTTGCACTTTTGATTTGGCAGAGGTTTTTTCGTCGGATGCCCTTCCTGTCACAACCCTTTTTAGCAAGGGACAGAAACACGCTGACGGCTTTGCAGCTACTCTTTACGAAAGTCAGCAATGGTTCTTTTACATGCCTCACACCATAGACACCTTTTTGCAAGATGGCGCCGGGTGACCTACAGCCAGTTACAGGAGCTCTTCAGTTTATTTTCCTTTTTTTTCTCTTTTCTATTGTATATAGGCGTGTTTCTTTATCTTTTTTCAACTTTTCTTTTTCTTTCTTCAATACTGCATCTGCATCAATCCCACTTTTATGATGCTTTTGTTTTTATGTGCACTTTTACTTTCACTTTTTGGATCGGCGTCAGGAAACTCATTCACCGACGGTTCTGAGCAACGCAGGTCTTACACACGTGAGACCCTCCTCGGCCTGCGCGCCCCTGCCCTCCTTCACGTGGAAAAGCCCGTTGTTCCTGTGGAAATACGGAGGAAAAGGAGAGGCTGCAGAGGGGGACGAAAGACACGGAGGACATATGTTCCCTCTATCATCATGGGAAATGTCCGAGCGATCGCCAACAAGACCGAGGAGCTGGCGGCGCTGACCCGGCAGCAGAGGCAGTACCGGGACTGCAGCCTCATGTGTTTCTCAGAGACGTGACTGAATGAACTCACACCGGACTCTGTTTTTTCTCTTAACGGATTTACACTCGTGCATGCAGATCGGAGTGCAACGGAGAGCGGTAAGAAGAAAGGAGGGGGTATGGCGGTCTATGTGGATGAACGATGGTGCCACCCAGCCAACATGCACGTGAAGGAGCAGCTATGCACGCGGGACCTGGAACTGCTCGCGGTGAGCGCGTGGCCATATTATCTACCGAGGGAGTTTTCACACGTGATTGTGTTTTGCGTGTACATTCCGCCCTCGGCTGATGCGGCGGCCGCGTGTGAGTGTCTCCACAGCGCCGTTAATCAGACACAGACTCGTCACCCCCGCGCCATGATTCTGATCAGCGGGGACTTTAACCACGCCCCTCTCTCCGCCTCTCTCCCGACATTCACGCAATACGTGAAGTGCGCCACAAGAGACAATAAAACACTGGACTTGCTGTATGTATGCAAATGTGAAGGACGCTTACAGTTCCACCCCCCTCCCCCCACTAGGACGATCAGACCACAACCTGGTCTACCTGCTCCCCCAATACACACCCAGGGTGCGAAAGGAACCTGTGCAGAAGAGGTCTGTGAAAGTGTGGACCGAAGAGACCAACGAGAGGCTTAGGGACTGTTTCCAGACCACAGACTGAAGCATGCTATGTCACTCCTTTGGTGATGACATCGACGGCCTCACACACTGTATCACTGATTACATGAACTTCTGCGTGGACAGCACTGTGCCAACACGGAGGGTACGGTGCTTCTCCAACAACCACCCGTGGGTCACCCCTGAGCTTAAAGTCCTCCTGAACCAGAAAAAGAGGGCTTTCATCTCGGGGGATAGAGAGGAGCAGACGAAGGTCCAGCGTGAGCTCCAGTGGAGGATCAGAAGGGCAAAGAAGGACTATGGGAAGAAGCTGGAGGAGAAGCTGGCTCAGAACAACGTGCGGGACGTCTGGAGAGGACTAAAGACCATGTCTGGATTTGGGCAGGGTGTCAGAGGGACAGCTGATGGTGACCAGCGCTGGGCGGATGAACTAAACTGTTACTTCAACAGGTTTGATTCTCCTCCCTCCCCCTCTGCCCCCCTCCCCGTTCCCCTCCCCTCTTCACACGTCTCCAGACCAGCTGACACCTCCCCCCTCCCCAGGCCAACTTCACTTGACTGCTACAGCCCGACAGACACATCCCCCTCCCTCTGCAGCCCACCCCAGCCCCCCCTCTCCCTCACATCAGACCAGGTGAGGAGACAGCTGAGGCGACTAAATCAGAGGAAATCTGAAGGACCAGATGGCATCAGTCCCAGGCTGCTGAGGACCTGCGCAGACCAGCTCTGTGTGGTACTATGCTACCTGTACAACCTGAGCCTCAGCCTGGAGAAGGTTCCCGTCCTGTGGAAGACCCCCTGTGTGGTTCCGGTTCCCAAAACAGCTCAAGCGAAGGAACCAGCCCACTACAGACCTGTTGCCCTGACCTCCCACCTTATGAAGACCATGGAAAGGCTCCTCCTCATACACCTCCGCTCTATGGTGAGCCCCACCTTAGATCCGCTGCAGTTTGCCTACAGGCCCAACATCGGAGTAGAAGACGCCGTCATCTACCTTCTGCAGCGGGCACTCACCCACCTGGAAATCGCTGGCAGCGCTGTGAGGGTCATGTTCTTTGACTTCTCCAGCGCCTTCAACACCATCAGGCCAGCGCTTCTGTGGGGGAAGCTGGAGGATGTGGGAGTGGACGGGCACCTTGCTGCCTGGATCACTGTCTACCTTACTAACCGTCCACAGTACTTGCAGCTGCGCAGCTGTAAGTCAAAGGTGGCAGTCTGCAGCACGGGGGCACCGCAGGGCACCGTCCTCTCACCCTTCCTTTTCAGCATTTATACCTCGGACTTTAGCTATAGCACAGACAGCTGCCACCTCCAGAAGTTCTCGGACGACTCCGCCATCGTGGGCCGTGTGTCAGAGGGGAACGAGATGGAGTACCGGTCGGTCATCGTTGACTTCGTGGACTGGTGTGAGCGCAACCACTTGTGCTTGAATACCAGGAAGACGAAGGAGATGGTGGTCGACTTCAGAAGAAGCACACTAACACACACACACACACAATCACTAGTGAACGTCCAGGGACAGAACATTGAGATAGTGAACAGTTTCAAATACCTGGGCGTTCACCTTAACAATAAACTGGACTGGTCCCACAACACCAACGCCCTGTACAAGAAGGGCCAGAGTCGCCTCCACCTTTTGAGGAGACTCAGGTCCTTCGGAGTATGCAGACCTCTGCTCAGGACATTTTATGACTCTGTGGTAGCCTCTGCAATCCTCTACGCTGCCATCTGCTGGGCCCCGGGCAGCACAGAGCGGGACAGAAAAAGACTGAACAAGCTGGTCAGGAGGGCCAGCTCTGTCCTCGGTTGCCCACTGGACTCTGTGGAGGAGGTGAGTGAGAGGAGGATGGTAGCAAAGCTCACATCCATCACGAACAACAGCTCTCACCCACTTCACCAGACTGTAGAGGAGCTGAGTAGCTCCTTCAGTGGACGACTGAGACATCCTCAGTGCAGGAAGGAGCGCTACCGCAGGTCGTTCATTCCCACCGCTATCAGACTGTACAACGCCACTTTGTAACTGTGAAAATACCAGTTATGTGCAATAAAAACCCTGTGCACTTTAATCAACCACATCTACCCCACTGACTGTTAACCATATCAAGCCATCTACTCTGCACTCAGATACATTACACTTTAATATAGGCCAGTCTACAAAGTCGTTCCCTTCTTTTCTTTTATTGTTTTTTAATTCATACTATTTATGTATCTATTTACTTATATAATATATATGTATGTTTCTATTTGTATCTATTTTTGCACCCACTACCCACTACTGATGGTACCTCAAGAGCCTGTAACAGTGAATTTCTCCATTGTGAGATTAATAAAGCTGTATCTTATAGACAGTGACAGACATGGCCCACCTTTGATAACCCAGTTAGCTGCACGGGGGGGGGGGGACACTCGAACCCCCAACCTTTGGATCAGCGATCCAGCGCCCTATACACTAGACCACCACTGCTCCGCAAATACATATTCAACACTATACATGCTTATGATAACAATTAAACATTCAAAAATAATGCATAAGATGTAAATAAAATATAAATACACACACACATGCCGACGCGTGCACACTCACTCAGATGCGCACCTCACATAAAAATGTAAGTAGTTTTGTTGGGGGGGATTTGGGTTGTTTTTTGTTTCTGTTAGTTTCGGGGTTTTTTTTTTCTTTTGCATAATTGGCCTATATATATATATATATATATATATATATATATATATATATATATATATATATATATATATATATATATATTGTATTTATAATGTATTTACATTTGGAATAGTGATCCCACTAATAATTGCATTTGAAATAAACATGACATCTAATCACAAAGTTTCACGTACACTCATATATAAATACATTTACTCACTTACTAATTTGCCAAACTGCTTAACTGCTATTAGTGTCACAGGGAGGCCGGAGCCTATCTAAGGCGACACTAGAGTCGAATTGGAAACAGCTGATTTGAAACAGTCAATTAGCCTAACTGCATATTTCTGGATTGTGGAAGGGAACAGAGGGAGAGAGAGTACCCGGAAGAACCTTGTGTACGCGTGGGGAGAACATGCTAACTCAGCACAGAAACACCAGAGCCCCTGAATCAAACCCAGGTCCTTTTTGCTGTGAAGTGAACATATTAAAGATTATGCCACCATTAGCATCATGCTTGTTTCATAGATGCTAAAACACTTGTTCTTCCCTACAAGGGTATGTTAATTATTTGCATTTCCCCTTTGTTGTTTTATTCCTTCCTCCATTGGCATGTAAAAGAGCTTTAGTTTAGCACTTACAGGCTAATTCCCTTGCAAGGTTGCTTTTCACCCAGGTGCTGAATGAAGTGTGTCATTAATCGCCACATGGTCACCTACCTGGATCAAAGGTGTGTGTGTGTGAGTGACAGAGAGAGAGAGAGAGAGAGAGAGAGAACAATCAAATATAAAGTAGCTATTAACCATCTTTTCACACACACACACACACACACACACACCGCAACAGGTGTGAGAACATCAGAAACAGAAGAAAGAGAGAGTGAGAGTTAAAAACAGTGAGAACACCTGTTGAAGAACCTCCCACTTGTAATTAGTTCACACACACACACACACACACTCTCTCTCTCTCTCTCTCTCCCCTCAAGACTCAAGATATACAGGATTACTGCACTTGTGCTGTTTTAATTTTTGTGTGTGTATATATATATATATATATATTAGATGGATAGATAGACAGACATAGATGTAGCTCATGATCCCTCACATCACAGGTATTTGTTAAACAATTTATTCAGTTAAGATGTGGTGAATATATATATATATATATGTCTATGGATATATATAGACACTCCCCGACTTATGTTCATCCATTTTGCATTTTTTCGATTTTACGTTTTGTTTTTTTTTTTTTTTTTTTTAGAGATAAATTTTGAGTACCTATCTAGTGCAATGACGCAATGACGCTGCAGCCATTGTTTATAAACGACAGACTGAATGTGCCCTGCTGCTTTCCACTTCACTGCGTGTTATCCTTGTGTTAAGATGTCGTCTCTGTGATCTTTGTGTTTACACTGTTTTGCGGACTTTTGTAAACCTAAGCAAATATGGTTCATCAGAAGCATCAGCCTACTACCAAGGGTACAAATTTTCTGGCATATTCTGGAATTTCAGGTTTTTCCAAGACTGAATTAACTATCTGCTTGGATCAGCATAATCTACCATGCATACTCAGTTAAGTAAAGAGAGTTGTAAAATGAATGAAAACCCGAATCCAGAAAAGGAAGAGAACTCTCCACTCTGCTGGTGATTCATATCAGTGCAGGCTGAGTACTCAACAAGTATTCAACAGCGCCCTTGCTCACTTGAAAGACCGGAAGTCTGTATCACCCGCGCTTTGTCTCAAGCACAAGCAAGTGAACTATTTGGTGGAGCACCTCACATGTTAGCGCTGATTGGCTGTTTTAAGCTTCATGTAAAGTGACCATCCGTCGACCATTTTCAAGCAGAAAGATCGCATCATAGAAAATGTTAAAGGTTATATTTGATACTGTATTTGATATTTGATGAGTCTTCTTCTTTTACTTTCGGCTGCTCCCTTCAGGGGTCGCCACAGCAAATCATCCACCTCCACCGCACCCTCTCCTCCGCATCTTCTTTTCTGACTCCAACGACCTTCATGTCTTCCTTCACCACATCCATATATCTCTTCTTTGGTCTTCCTCGAGGCCTTCTGCCTGGTAGTTCCAACCTCAGCATCCTACTGCCAATATACTCATTATCCCTCCTCTGTACATGTCCAAACCATCTCAATCTAGCCTCTCTGACTTTGTCTCCAAAACATCTTACGTGGGCTGTCCCTCTGATATACTCATTTCTGATCCTATCCATCCTCGTTACTCCCAGAGAGAACCTCAACATTTTCATCTCCAGTACCTCCAGCTCTGCCTCCTGCCTTTTCCTCAGCGCCACTGTTTCTAAGCCATACAACATCGCTGGCCTCACCACCGTCTTGTACACTTTTCCCTTCATTCTTGCTGACACTCTCCTATCGCACATCACACCGGACACTTTTCTCCAACCATTCCAGCTTGCCTGCACACGCTTCTTCACCTCTTTTCCACACTCTCCATTGCTCTGGATTGTTGAGCCTAAGTACTTACAATCCTCCACCTTCGTTATCTCTGCTCCCTGTAACATCACCGTTCCTCCTGGGTCCTTCTCATTCACACACATGTATTCTGATTTTCTGAGGCTAACCTTCATTCCTCTTCTTTCCAGGGCATACCTCCACCTCTCTAGATTTTCCTGCACTTGTTCTCTGCTCTCACTACAGATCACAATGTCATCTGCAAACATCATAGTCCATGGAGATTCTTGTCTAACCTCGTCTGTCAGCCTGTCCATCACCATAGCAAACAAGAAGGGGCTCAGAGCTGACCCTTGATGCAGTCCCACCTCCACCTTGAATTCGTCGGTCATACCGACAGCACACCTCACCACTGTCTTACATCTCTCATACATGTCCTGCACCACTCTAACATACTTCTCTGCCACTCCAGACTTCCTCATGCAATACCACAGTTCTTCTCTCGGCACCCTGTCATATGCTTTTTCCAGATCCACAAAGGCACAATGTAGCTCCCTCTGACCTTCTCTGTACTTCTCTATTAATATCCTCAAAGCAAACATTGCATCTGTGGTGCTCTTTCTTGGCATGAAACCAAACTGTTGTTCACAAATGCTGACCTCTGCCCTTAGTCTAGCTTCCACTATTCTTTCCCATAACTTCATCGTATGGCTCGTCAACTTTATCCCTCTGTAGTTGCTACAACTCTGCACGTCTCCCTTGTTCTTAAAAATGGGCACCAGCACACTTCTCCTCCACTTCTCTGGCATCTGCTCACTCTCTAGTACCTTGTTGAATGTTCTTGTCAGAAAATCTATTGCTACCTCTCCTAGACACTTCCATACCTCCACAGGTATATCATCAGGACCAACTGCCTTTCCATTCTTCATCCTCTTCAATGCCCTTCTCACTTCACCCTTACTGATCTTTGCTACATCCTGCTCCTCAATGGTCACCCCTTCTACTCTTTTTTCTCTCTCATTTTCCTCATTCATCAGCTCTTCAAAGTACTCTTTCCATCTTCCCAGCACACTTCTGTCATCAGTCAATAAATTTCCCTCTCTGTCCTTTATCAATCTAACTTGCTGCACGTCCTTCCCATCTCTATTTCTCTGCTGTGCCAACCTGTATAGATCATTTTCTCCCTCTTTACTGTCCAACCTATCATACAAGTCATCATACGCCCTCTGTTTGGCCTTAGCCACTGCTACTTTCGCCTTACGCTGTGTCTCCCTGTACTCCTGTTTACTGTCTTCGGTCCTCTCAATGTCCCACTTCTTCTTGGCTAACCTCTTCCTTTGTACACACTCCTGCACTTCCTCATTCCACCACCAAGTCTCCTTAGCTACTTTCCTTCCAGAGGACTCACCAAGTATTCTCCTACCTGTGTCCCTGATCATATTTGCTGTGGTTGTCCAGTCATTTGGAAGCACTTCCTGGCCACCCAAAGCCTGTTTCAACTCCTCCTTGAAGACAACACGACACTCTTCCTTTTTCAGCTTCCACCACTTTGTCTTCTGCTCTGCCTTTGCCTTTTTCACCTTTCTCACCATCAGAGTCATCCTGCACACCACCATCCTATGCTGTTTGGCAACACTCTCACCCACTATGACTTTGCAGTCACTGACTTCCTTCAAATTACATCGCCTACACAAGATGTAGTCTACCTGTGTGCTCCTACCTCCGCTTTTATAAGTCACCCTATGCTCCTGTTTCTTCTGGAAGAAAGTATTCACCACAGCCATTTCCATCCTTTTTGCAAAATCTATCAACATCTGTCCTTCTGCGTTCCTGTCCTGGATACCAAACCTGCCCATCACTTCCTCGTCCCCTCTGTTGCCTGCACCAACATGTCCATTGAAGTCTGCACCAATGACCACTCTTTCACCTCTGGCGGTACTCTGCATCACTTCATCTAAGTCACTCCAGAATCTCTCCTTCTCTTCTAGCTCACATCCTGCCTGTGGGGCATAAGCACTAACAACATTGAGCATTACACCTTCAATTTCTAACTTGAGACTCATCACTCTGTCTGACACTCTTTTCACTTTTAGAACATTCCTGACAAACTCCTCCTTCAAGATGACTCCTACTCCATTTCTCTTCCAATCCACACCGTGATAAAATAGCTTAAACCCTGCTCCTAAGCTTTGAGCTTTGCTACCTTTCCACCTGGTCTCCTGAACACACAGTATGTCCACCTTCCTCCTCTGCATCATGTCAGCCAGCTCTCTACCTTTTCTTTGCATAGTTCCAACATTCAAAGTCCCCACTCTCAGTCCTAGACTCATGCCTTTCCTCTTCTCTCTCTGCCTACGGACACGCCTCCCACCTCTCCTTCTTCGACCAACAGTAGTCCAATTTCCATCAGCACCCTGTAAATGATTTTGCTTGAATTTAATTTATTTGAAATTAATGTTGATGTTATTTGATACGTATATATATATATATATATATATATATATATATATATTAAAAAATTATATAAGTAAATGTACTGTGATGGTGGGGAACATCGGCCTGTATCAATATTTATCTCAAATGTTTTTTACTAAATACAACTGAAATATTTCACAAAACTAGTATGCCAATGTAACTCCTCCTAGCAAGTTATGTGAACTGAAATTCCATTATATCTGAAATAATGATTGGCATGTGCCAACTCTGCATCACAGTTCTGAGCAAGAATTTATGAATTACTGTACAGTGTTGAATTCGTGAAGGAGGACATGAAGGCAGTTGGTGTAAGAGAAGAAGATGCAGAGGTTAGGGTGAGATGGAGGCAGATGATTCGCTGTGGCGACCCCTGAAGGGAACAGCCGAAAGGAAAAGAAGAAGAAGTGTTGAATTCACGGCTTTTTGGTTGTTTTGTTTTTTAATTAACCAATGTGTATTTGAAGGTGTTGAGAAATTTGCTCACAGAATGCTCACAGGACAAATGCTCACAACCTTAATGAAAAAAATAGACATTTGCTCACAACATCTTTTTTCTTTGTTCTAATAAATGCATAATATAAAAAAGATCACAATGTGTTATAAAAATTCTTTATTCTTATAAATACATAATGCTTAATTAACTCATTATACATTTTTATCATACTGCATAATATAAAATGATCACATTATAAACTTTTATAATACAAAATTATCTCTGAAATACACAAGCATACTTTGCACAATTAGTTTTATTTATTTCTGAATGCATAAGGGCATTTCACACATTTTTCTTAACAATGTAAAATACCTTTATCGGCTTTATTTGGCTTTGTGTATAATAATTATTAATGCTGTGGGCAAGATCTTTTCGCAATAAAATATCTAGGTATCTATGTCACATGGCACATTTAAGAGTTTGTGGCAGCCTACAGCCAGGTAAGCACATGATCCATGGATCATTTATTTATTATTAAATGCATAACCACATTTTCGACAATAACTTTATTATGATCACTGTTAAATACCTTTATGTACAATTTTATCACAATAATGCCAACATTTTAAACTATTTAAAATATTTTTTACTAAGTACATAATGCACATGTCACACTTTTGCTTTATTAAATCAGTGTACAAAATTTTATGTCTGTACACTTTTATCACAAAGTTCACATTACAATGCTGTTTTACAATTTACTCCAATCGTATGCAATGTCCAAGTGCCACAAGAAAAGATTCTAAAGTCCTACGATCCTCAACAAAGTCTGAGCAAAGGGTCTTCAGTCTCTTCTGTAGTTCTTTATGGGCCTGACGTTGTCGCTTCTTGGTGAGTTGTCCTCTAGTATGTTGCATAATCTGTGTCCAAACAAGAGCAGTCTTTACGTAGGCCTTCCACAGCAATCCAGAATGAAGGATGATGATGTCCAATGAGTTTGGAGAAGGCTGTGTTCCATCCTTCACATACGTTATTGGTCCAGTCACGTCCCTCAATGATAATCTGGTGGACATTCCATTGTTGAATGGGGTATTTAGGTGGTAAGTGCCTGACAAGCAGGGGTGCTGGGGGGGTCATCTGGTAGGACTGGTCTCTGCTGTACTCGATGGTAAGTGCCAGTCACATAGGTAGCATCAAAGTGATCCACCAAAGCATCAAACCCTTGAGGTGTGTGGTCCTTCAGGTACTGCATGCCCTCCTGCACTCTATCCTCAGAGAGAAATGCCAAACTATCCAGCATGCCACAGAAGTGTTTGACATCGGGTTCATCACAGTAACGTCCAGTCAAGCCAAGTCCCAGGATTTTCCTCCATGTACTTTGGGTGAGGTGATAGAAGCACCCCTGTGCTGTGACTTGAGGACCTAAGGCAAAGGCAACTGATTGGATAGCTGCTAGCTCAAAGTCTGTGATAACATTCTTTGGGTCAGGAAAAATGTTCAGTTCACTTATCTTGTCAATAACTGCTTGCAGTATTTCTTGGTACTGTAGTTCTGTTGTCTCTTTCCTGGCAGGAAGGCATACACACAAGCAACTGCATGCTCACCAAGGGGGGCTCGTATCACATACAGTTGCTCAAATATACCTGGACTCATGACAAAATTCCCATCCACGTACCAGGTGTCTGACTGGCCTAGAAAACAAAGCTGCTCCTCTGAAGCGTAGACAATGATATGTTGGCGTTCTTCTGGGCCACTGTCGTGGATGAGGAATGGCCTTGGTGTTGCACCTCCTGTTAGTGGCCACTCTTCAGGGATGACAAGTTGGGAGAGTGATGCTGGGTCATTGGGAAGACATCCACGTTTCTGTCGCCGGAGGTCCATAGACTGATGTAGTGCTAGATTCAAAAGTTGCCTGGACATAGCCTTCATTGTTGTCCTCAGTTTTGTGACTTCAACACCAGTTCTATCAGCTGGATGGTTGTGATTGACCCGTGACCTTGGATTGGCATAGGAGTCATCAGTAGTAAGGCCACCCTTGCAACCAGATGATCTCTGCTGAGTGCACTGCCACTGGATCCAGTTGTTGTAAGTTCTCTTCTTGACATACATGTAGCCATCAAGACAAAGCTTGTCACTGCCCCTGTTGGTCTTGATTATCTCCATAATGATTGTCTGAGTGAGTATGAGGAACTCCCATTTTTGGCATCCTTATATATGAACACAATTTTAGCTTATCACATCAAAGGAAGGATGAGAAAGGTGTGAGATTAGCACCTGATGGGTACACAGAGGGTGAAAGAAGTTTGAAAGACACCAGAGTTGGTGTGAGAAAGTTTTTACAATGGTGTGAGATGCTGAGAAAATGCATCAATTTTTTTATGCTATGAGCAAATGTCTGTTTTTTCATTAAGGTTGTGAGCATTTGTCCTGTGAGAAAATGTCCTGGAACCGTATTTGAACGAACCCCTTAAAAATTGG
>CM045738.1:46297296-46337296 GCA_024760905.1 Plotosus lineatus
TATTACTCGACATTTGAGAGCTTACAAAAATTGCACTGAAGTAATATTACAATATTTATTGCATCAACATAGAAAGAAACGTCCCAATATGTCTAATGTGGGAATCTAATTAAGAAATTAGAAATTCAGCTTCATTAAACAGAGCCTATGTGTCTGAGAAGCAAAAGAAAGATCAGTTAATGCATGTTCGCTCCACCAGTCATTTATATAACACTTATTAGGGGATAATAAAGTTAGTTGACCGAACCCACAAGGTATGACGGACCCCATTTGGACCTGGAGCAGACTTGTTCCTTGCCTTCCGTAGTTGGTTGCTGAATTCTTTCCAAGTTGGCAAGCTATTGTCAAATTCTACCTGTGGTTGTTCGTACTTAGCAAGGCCCTCTGGGGTACTCCTTTCCTCCTTCCTGTTCTCGTCACCATGTGCCTTCTTCAGGTGATGTTCCACTTCTTCTTTGCTGCTTTGTAGGTTCCCCGTTAATCTGGGAGCCATTAAGTTTCTGGCAAACTTAAATGGCTGACTCAGGAAGGCATTGCAGTTTTTTTACAAACTTCTTTCTTCCCTTCCTCAATGTTTCTGCTCTTTTTGCAAGTCTTAATTCCTTGATTTTGTCCTCTTGCAATTGCTTCACTGCTTCCCTTTCACTCTCCTCTACATTCCTGTAGGTTTCCTTCATTTTATTGATCTCCTCTCTTAGTCTCTTACACTTCTGTTGTCTTTTTGATGGTCCTTTTGTTTGGGCTTTCTCCTTTGTTTTCTTTTTCTTCACCCCAAATCTCTCCCGGCATAACGTGTAGATTAGCATTGGATGATCTATTGCCTTGCTTTCTGGGGATGAGCCCTGAAATTTCAGTATTTCTATTAAGACCTGATCCAATTTCTCCCACTCTGGACTATTTGCCTTGGGCCAATCTATTCTCTCCTTTCTTTCATCACCTTCTTCTCTTGCACTGTTTTCTACTTTTGTCTGCTCTGTTTTCTGTACCTTCCTGTGTTGCTTCCTAACTTTTCCTGCTGGGTGCCTGCACTGGTACCTGCTCCAGTCTGAGGTAATTTTCCCCTCCATTAACTCATCTATCATCCTCTCTCTTGCTTGGGCCAATTCACCCTGGGTGAAGCCCATTCCACTCCTCATGGTCATTCTTTCTGCATACTGGCACAGAAACACCCCACAGTCCACCCCATTCATTTGGAGTGGTGCATCCTCTCTTCTCTTAATCTTGTAATCTACTGACCCTCCTCTCAACTTGTGGTATTTCTCCATATACAGTTTTATCATGCGTGGGGCTGCTGAACTTTTCCTGGACCTGCTGATTGAGTCAAAATAATGTATGGTCTTCTTTGCTGTCTCAGCCACAATTAAGCTCCAGTGGTGTTGGTTGTGGATGGGGAATAGAATCAGTTTTTTCTTGGTAAGATCTTCTTTGATCCATTGCTCTGTCCGCCTGCACCCCTCCTCCAGACCAAAGGTGTTCAGTTGTATATAGAGGAATGTGGTGCAGGCATATACACTGGGGAGATTTGGGTCCATCTCATTCCTCATTTGAAGGAGTCTCATATACTCATCGATGATCTTGTCATTGAGGTAATTCTTCCCCATAAGCGATCTGAAGTCGCCTCGAGTTAGGTGCAGTCCATGCTTTGCGAGGATCTCCTTGGATGGGCCCTCCATTATATTTGTTCTTTCTCTCTGCTCATTGCCCTTTCCTAATATTGTCCTTGGTTCCACTTTGACAGTACTGTCCATTGTTTCTTCTCTCCTTGTATTCTCGTGCCCTTTCTTCTTCTCTTTGTTCTCATCCGTTACCTGTGTTCGTTTTGTCTCTAGCCAATTCCTTATGTCTGCACTCTCTCTCTGTCCATTTTCTTTCTTTTGTTTCCTTATCTTATCCCTCATCATCCTCTCCCCCTTTTCAGGTGATCTTGTACCCTTGGTTGCTCGTTTTTGCTTTTTGCTTCCATCCTTTTTCTCCTGTAACCTATTTGTTACCCAGTTCCTTATGTATTGTTGTTCTTTCTTCTTTCTTTCTTCCTTTTCACCACCCTCCCTTTCTCCATGCGGCCTTCTCTTTGCCTCTTTGTGCAATGCCTTTCTCACCTGGATCTCAGCCTCCTCTTCCTTCTTTGACTCTTCTCCTCCTAACTTCACTGTTTCGCTTACTTGCTGGTACCTTTGGTCTTCCTCTGTCTCTTTTTCAGCCTTTACTCCATTGGTTGCCTTCTGTACCAGAGTTCCCAGATCCACCCGGCTGCCGTCGTCGCTGTGGTTTTGCTCCTGGATGACTGCTTCCGCCG
The DNA here is from genome assembly GCA_024760905.1 of Plotosus lineatus. Lineage (NCBI taxonomy): Eukaryota > Metazoa > Chordata > Actinopteri > Siluriformes > Plotosidae > Plotosus > Plotosus lineatus. Next base: position 46,299,593 of record CM045738.1, read on the forward strand.
ACTTATCCAATTTGCGTTGTGGGTCTGGAATCCTCTTAAAGCATCCTGCCTTCTTCTGGTGGATTTTCAGTCCTCTGCCTTTCTTATAGAATTTCTTGCATACAACACACTGTTCCATTGAATCGTTATTCTTATTCCGCTCCAAGTCTTTAATCCGTCTAGATCTATCCAATTGAACCCTTCTTTCGCCCCCACTCTCGCAGGGTTCTGGGGGTATATCTTCTCTAGTTGTTGTAGCAACTGCCCTGAAGTCACTGAAATCTGGGAAGGCAGCAGGATATGATGGAATCTTTCCAGAATTCCTTTGTCACCTTGGACCACGTGCACAAACCTGGTTAGCAGCCTTCATGTCCCGTATTATACGTGAAAGACAACTGCCAAAGCTATGGAGAGAAGCAAAGGTTATCGCTATCCTGAAACCCGGGAAGGACCCAAAACTAGCATCTAGCTACAGACCCATATCCTTACTCTCAGTCTGCTATAAACTACTGGAACGCATTATCCTACACCGAATTAAGGATGATGTAGAAGCTGTACTCAACATTGACCAAGCCGGCTTTAGACCAGGTAGAAGCACCCAAGATCAGGTGCTAGCACTCACCACCTTTATAGAGAATGGATTTCAGGAGAATAAAAAGACTGGTGCAGTTTTCCTAGACTTGACAGCTGCATATGATACAGTGTGGCACTCAGGTCTTCTACTGAAACTATCAAAAATCCTTCCTTACTGGGTAGTAAACACAGTTGAGCTATTGCTACAGCACAGACGGTTCCGTGTTCATCTTGGTGGATACAGTAGTGCATGGCGAACACAGAAGAATGGACTACCCCAAGGTTCTGTCCTGGCACCAACTCTATTTGCACTGTACACCAATGACCTACCCATCACACACTCTCGTAAGTTTGTATATGCAGACGACATATGCTTTGCTCTCCAAGCAAAAACATTTGATGAATTGAATGAGAGATTAACTGAGGACATGAGTGATATGAGCACCTACTGTAAACAGTGGCGGCTTCAACCTAGTGTGAAGAAGACCGTTTCTAGTGTTTTCCATCTACACAACGCTAGAAGTAAACAAGAGCTGGATATAACACTCAACAACAGCCGCCTGTCTCATGATGCAAAACCAGTGTACCTTTGAGTCACCTTGGACAGGACTTTGACATACAAAGCCCACCTGCAAAAAGTAGCCAAGAAAGTTCAAACAAGAAACAACCTTGTGCAGATGTTGGGTGGTACTACATGGGGAGCCAGTGCAAGGACACTACGTTCAGCAACATTAGCACTGTCATACTCTGTAGCGGAATACTGTGCTGCTGTCTGGAGGAACTCAGTTCACTGCAAACTAGTTGACACCAGATTGAACTGTGCTATGCGGACCATATCAGGTACACTAAAATCAACACATACAGACTGGCTGCCAGTTATGTGTAATCTTGCCCCGCCAGATATCCGCAGGGAAGCTGTCACTGCAAAGTTACTGGACTCTACACTCCAGATCCCAGGCCTTCCCCTGCTGAATGATATTGAGCACCACCCACGATACCGACTGACTTCAAGAAAACCCATCTGGTCTAACCTGCCCACAACAAACTACCCCATGGTAGAAAACTGGCAATCCAGATGGAATAAGGGAACAGCACCAAACAGGGACATCGTGAATGATCCAACAACTGCACTAAATGGTATGGATATTCGTCGAGACCTGTGGTGTAAATTGAATCGTTTTCGCTGCGGTACTGGCCCGTGCCGATACATGTTGGAAAAATGGGGATACATTGACTCACCAAATTGTGATTGTGGAGCTATCCAAACTATGCAGCACATACTACAAGAGTGTCCTGAAACACAACTGACAGGAGGCCTCTATGAACTACATGAGGCCACGGATGTCGCAGTTTAATGGCTGAGAAACAACAGCATACGATAGAAGAAGAAGAAGAAGAAGAAGTTGTTGTAGCAAAAAAATTCAAGGTTCCACGGTGGGTTGCTGACCCTCCTTAGCTTATTGCCTGGTCCCTTGTTTGAGGCCAATCGACCTCGGTTGTGCTAGTTTTTCCCAGCTGTCCTATATTGCTGCATGTAGCTATGCAAGGAATAATAAATATTATATAAATGTTATGACATTGTTATAACATTTGTTATAACATAATGGTAATGTTATGACTCTGTTATTGTTTCGATAGTAACAGCTAATTCTCTAATCCAGATCCATTGAATTCTAAATAAATTTAATTGGATAATACTAAAGTTATTTTACAAAGAATACAGGCAATCATTGATGTACAGTGATCCCTCACTTTCCGCAGTTAATTGAAACTGAGATCCCCCGCGACCACTGAATTCCGCGAAGTATGATCAACCCTCCCTGACTGACGTATATGTGCATGTATATGTGTATGTATATGTGTATATAGTATCAATAAATACATATTCAACGCAAAAAATGCTTATAATAACAATTAAAAATTCAAACATAATGCATAAAATGTAAATAAAATATAAATGCACACACATACAGACACACGCCCGCACACACTGATGCGCACTTCACTTAAAAATGCAATTAGTTTTGATGGCAGGTTTTTTTTTTGTTTTTTTTTTTTTTGTTTGTTTGCATAATTGGCCTTGTTTTGTGCCATTTTCCTTAACTTTCCCCCTATTCTTCCTTAATTTTCTTATTTTTTAACTCAATTAATATTTTTAAAAAAATCTGCAATGCACTGAAGCCGCATGAATTGAAGTGTGAAGTAGAGAAGGATCCCTGTATTTGTGTGTTGAATGTTTATGAACGGTATCCCCAGTTCTTGTGATATGTTTACAATAGAGCAGTTTACACGTTCATCTTTTAAAGTATCGTATTTTCTGGGCCATAAGGCGCACTTCAAATCTTTTGACGTCATCAAAAATTAGCGGTGTGCTTTATAATTCGGTGCGCCTTATGTGTTAATGAAGGCACGTGGTGTGTGTAGAACCCCAAAATGGCACCCATTAAGGGACATACGATGTTTACGATGTAACTTTACGATGTTTATGGTGGATTTCAATGCAGCTGCAGGGGGGGGGGAGGCATATCCATAGGAGGAGAGAGAAGAGAAAAGGCATGAGTCTAGGACTGAGAGTAGGGACTTTGAATGTTGGAACGACAGAAAAAGCGAGACAGTTGGCTGACATGATGCAGAGGAGGAAAGTGGACATATTTTGTGTTCAGGAGACCAGGTGGAACGGTAGCAAGGCTAGAAGCTTTGGAGCAGGGTTTAAGCTGTTTTAGTGCTTATGTCCCACAGGCAGGATGTGAGTTAGAAGAGAAGGAGAGATTCTGGAGTGAGTTAGATGAAGTGATGCAGAGTACCCCCAGAGGTGAAAGAGTGGTCATTGGTGCAGACTTCAATGGACATGTTGGTGCAGGAAACAGAGGGGGATGAGGAAGTGATGGGCAGGTTTGGTATCCAGGACAGGAACGCAGAAGGACAGATATTGGTAGATTTTGCAAAAAGGATGGAAATGGTTGTGGTGAATACTTTCTTCCAGAAGAGACAGGAGCATAGGGTGACTTATAAAAGCGGAAGTAGGAGCACACAGGGAGACTATATCTTGTAGATGATGTAATTTGAAGGAAGTCAGTGACGGCAAAGTGGGTGAGAGTGTTGCCAGAAAGCATAGGATGGTGGTGTTCAGGATGATACTGATGGTGAGAAAGGTGAAGAAGGCAAAGGCAGAGCAGAAGACAAAGTGGTGGAAGCTGAAAAAGGAAGAGGGGCGGGTTGTCTTCAAGGAGGAGTTGAAACAGGTTTTGGGTGGTCAGAATGTGCTTCTGGATGACTGGATAACTACAGCAAATATGATCAGGGAGACAGGTAGGAGAGTGCTTGGTGTGTCCGCTGGAAGAAACTTAGATAAGGAGACTTGGTGGTGGAATGAGGAAGTGCAGGAGTGTGTACAAAGGAAGAGGTTAGCTAAGAAGAAGTAGGAAATTGAGAGAACCGAAGAGAGTAAACAGGAGTACAGGGATACACAGTGTAAGGCGAAGGTAGCGGTATCAAAGGCCAAACAGAAAGCCTATGATGAATTGTATGCTCGGTTGGACAGTAAGGAGGGAGAAAATGATTAATACAGGTTGGCACAGCAGAGAAATAAAGATGGGAAGGATGTGCAGCAAGTTAGAGTGAGAGGGAAATGTATTGACTGATGACAGAAGTGTGCTGGGAAGATGGAAAGAGAACTTTGAAGAGCTGATGAATGAGGAAAATGAGAGAGAACAAAGAGTAGAAGAGGTGACCGTTGAGGAGCAGGAAGTAGCAAAGATTAGTAAGGGTGAAGTGAGGAGGGCGTTGAAGAGGATGAAGAATGGAAAGGCAGTTGGTCCGGATGACATACCGGTGGAGGTATGGAAGTGTCTAGGAGAGGTAGCAGTAGATTTCCTGACAAGAACATTCAACAAGGTCTTAGAGAGTGAGAGGATGCCAGAGGAATGGAGAAGTGTGCTGGTGCCCATTTTTAAGAACAAGGGAGACGTGCAGAGTTGTGGCAACTACAGAGGAATAAAGTTAATGAGCCATACGATGAAGTTATGGGAAAGAATAGTCGAAGCTAGACTAAGGACAGAGGTCAGCATCTTTGAACAACAGTTTGGTTTCATGCCAAGAAAGAACACCACTTTGAGGTTCGAACGACCAGGCAGAAGGCCTAGAGGAAGACCAAAGAGAAGATTTATGGATATGGTGAAGGAAGACGTGAAGGTAGTTGGTGTAAGAGAAAAAGATGCACAGGATAGGGTGAAATGGAGATAGATGATTCGCTGTGGCGACCCCTGAAGGGAGCAGCCAAAAGGAGAAGAAGAAGAGATGGTGGATTTCAAACTGAAGGCTATCAGTCACGCAGTCTTCTTCTTTTCCTTTCGGCTGTTCTTTTTCAGGGGTTGCCACAGCGAAATACACTTATGGCCTGGAAAATACGGTAGCATGACAGGAGAGAAATATTTTTTAATCCTTGAGAACCTGTTCTATACAAGGTGGCCCAAAATTCTCCCACATGTCAAAGGTAAGTGGGGGGGGAAATCATGAAGATGATTAAATTATTATTTCCACACATGAAACTTCATTCAGTACACATTTTAATCATCAGGTTTTAACGATAATCCTACAGATGGTGACCATTGTTGTCTTTACATGTAGGTGATTAGGAGGTGATTATTGAAGGCTGCCATGGCTTGATGGTTCATGTTGGGTGGAACAACAGCTATCTCCTACTGAATAGTAACCTTAAGGGCTTCACGCTAGACACCCGTCACCACACAAGGAGATCACTTAATCCAGAAAGACCTCCATCAACACATCATATGATGCCCATGTGGTGGCTCAGTGGTTAAGGCAATGAGATACTGATCTGAAGGTTGGGGATCAAGTTCCAGTACCACTGTTGGGCATTTGAGCAGAGTCCTTAGCTCTAAATAGTATAAAAATGATAATTTTAACAATTCTCTCTCTGGATAAGAGTGTATTCAAGCTACATTCTAGCTAAGAAGACCTACCAAATTTCACACTGGCTAAATATGTATTAAAGTTTGTCTCAAGTGCAATTGTGTTAATCGAAGAATATTTTAACTAGGATTATTTTAGAATGCCTTCTTTACTACTTGATAAGTAAGCTTAAATAACGTTTTGCTAAATACCTGTTGCCACGTCATAGGAGAACTCCAAACATTGAACTACGTTTTTATAGATCTGTATCGTCTAAATATATTTTAAGTATGTTTTTATGATATTTTTAAAGGGAACCTCTATGTGCTAAGTTATGAGAAAACTCCCGGCGTGTATGAGTACATTTTACTGTAGGTTTTTTGTTTTTGTCTCGACATATATTTTCCATGTTTAGTCTTAAGTAAAGTATTTTTAATGTGTCATTGAGCCTCCAGAGGTTTGTCATGGTATTGCAGCCTGGTTCATTAAGTTGTAATACAAATGTCAGTATCAGTGTCATTATAAATATACAAAAGTAGATAAAAGTAAATGAAAATGTTGCAAATATTGACTTAAGCCTAGTACTTAATGTTAACCTAATAAAAGTCTTGGGGGCTCCTGAAGACGAATAAATTAGATTGGAGGGGTTCATCTGGGAAAAACATTTAGAAACCTCTGACATAGAATGTCGATTTTGTGACGCGATCATTAGTCATGTTGACATGACACAGTTCCCAAGCTCACCATAGGAGTCATCATGAGCCTTGAGGTCTCAACAGCATGTCCTATGCCTCAGGGATTGAGACAGTCTTCTATAGATGTCAACCTGCATCACAAGGTTAATATTCCACTGGATGAAGACCTGGTGGGTAGAATGAGTCCCTTGGAGTGTTCAACCTCTGGGGGGTTGCAACAGATCTCAGCTGGGTGTTCTCTGGAATGAAGTCATGGGATGAGGAGGATGATGAGAGTAATTTTCCAGCAGCTGGAAACCAGAGAGGTGCAAGGTGTTATATACAGGCATGAAAAACAAAGGCAGGTTTGTATCTCCTTTTATCTGTTTTTCTCCACATTTCTCACTTCAGCCATGCTAAAATAATAGAGAAAAAGAACAATGGTTAAAAAAAAAAATGTGTGTGTGTGTGTGTGTGTGTGTGTGTGTGAGGGTGTGTGATAAAACACATCCACAAATCACCCAAAGTATGATAGGCTAAAGTAAAATGAACCAGAGATCCACTCCTGAAGGACTCCAGTGCATTTCAGCTCATAGTTTATTTCCTGTGCTTAATGCATCTCATTCCAACTCAGTCTGACCTTCAAGAGAAAATGACCTCGGAAAAAAAAAAACCCACATTTATATAGTCACATGTTTGTTGTACTACTACTACTACTCCTACCACTACTACTACTAATACTACTATTAATACTACTACTAGTACTACTACTAATACTACTACTACTGTCTGTCTGTCTCCCTTTCGGCTTTTTCCCTTTTACTCGGGAGTCGCCACAGCGAATCATCTGATTCGCACGTTTGATTTGGCAGAGGTTTTTACGTCGGATGCCCTCCCTGTCACAACCCTTTTAGCAAGGGACAGAAACACGCTGACGTGTTTCACGCAGCTCCTCTTTACGAAAGTCAGCAATGGTTCTTTTACATGCCTCACACCATAGACAGTGAGAGACATGACCCGCCTTTGATAACCCAGTTAGCCGCACTGGGGGGACAGTGACAACCTTGTGGAGACTGGGACTCGAACCCCCAACCTTTGGATCAGCGATCCAGCGCCCTATACCACTAGACCACCATTGCCCCACTACTACTACTACTAATACTACTACTATTAATACTACTACTACTAATACTACTACTAATACTACTAATACTAATACTACTTATAATAATAATAACAATAATAATAATAATAATAATAATAATAATAATAGTAAAATATTTACTAGTTATCTATGTCTGAGTTAAAAACATGCATGAGTATATTTTTAATTAAGTGTATTTAACAGAATTTTGATCCTAATATATTTTACTTGTAAAGTATATTTTAATTGCATTTACATTTAATCTATTCTGAAGTATATATCAGAAAGTTTAGTTATGTCTAGTTAATAAATTTTGGAGCATGTAAAGCTATTTTAAAAAGTATTTTGAAACAGTGGTGTGATTGTTTTGCACATCTGCCTTGGAGCAAGAAGGTCGGTCCTGAGTTTGAGTCATGAGCTCAGTGAGGTGTTTCTGTGTGGAGTTTGCATGTTTCCACATCTTGCATGGGTTTCCTCCTGGTAACTTGGTTTCCTCCCACAGTTTAAACACAAGCATATGAGGCTGCTCCAAATTGCCTCTACATGAGTGTGAAAAGTTGTGAATGTGTTGACTTACAATGGACAGGCAAGCAGTTCAGGGTGAATCCATACCTTTACCCAGAGTTGGCTGAGATAAGCTCTAGCCTCCCTGCAATCCAAATAATGGTTAAAGGGTTTTAACACATGAGGTCAGAGTGTAACTGTGATTCAATCTCTTCTTCTTTTCCTTTCGGCTTTTCTGTTCAGGGGTCGCGACAGCGAATCATCTGCCTCCATCTCACCCTATCCTCTGCATCTTCTTCTCTTACACCAACTGCCTTCATGTCCTCCGTCACCGTGTCCATGAATCTTCTCTTTGGTCTTCCTCTGGGCCTTTTGCCTGGTAGTTCCAACCTCAGCATCCTACTACCAATATACTCACTATCCCTCCTCTGTACATGTCCAAACCATCTCAATCTAGCCTCTCTGACTTTGTCTGCAAAACGTCTTACATGTGATGTCCCTCTGATGTGCTCATTCCTGATCCTATCCATCCTCGTTACTCCCAAAGAGAACCTCAATATTTTCATCTCTGCTACCTCCAGCTCTGCTTCCTGTCTTTTCCCCAGCGCCACTGTTTCTAAACCATACAACATCGCTGGCCTCAAAACCATCTGGTACACTTTTCCTTTCATTCTTGCCGATACTCTCTTATCACACATCACTCCGGACACTTTTCTCCAATCATTCCAACCTGCCTGCACATGCTTCTTCACCTCTTTTCACCACTCTCCATTGCTCTGGATCATCGGCGTCATAGAGAGAGTGAGACAGGCTCGACTCGACGGCAGAGTTGGTCTGGCCAGGGACCTGAAGCGCAAAGCCGTCAAGGCGGTGCGAAGAGATCGGGAGGCTGCAGTCCGCGATCTCTGTGAGACGGTCGAGGGCCACTTGAATTCGAGTGACTCTCGCCCGGCTTACAGGGCATTGCAGAGCCTCCGTTCCTCTCGGTCCACATCGCAATGTCAGATGGTGAAAGCTGCAGACGGTAGTGTCCTTACTGAAGAATCGGAAGTGAGGACTTGTTGGGCCAAGTACTTTGAGGAGTTGTATCGTGCTGACCCTCCCGCCCAGAGCCTGGCCATTGGGGATGCTGAAACTCTTGTTGCCGACCCTCCCCCAGGCTGTGACCCGGCCAACTCTTGAGGAAACCTGGAGGGTGGTGTGGCGCTTGGCGGATGGCAAATCTGCGGGAGTTTGTGGTATCCACGTGGAAATGCTTAAGGCGGGAGGTGAGGCCATCCTCAGGTGGCTGTATGTTCTTGTGTGCTCTGTGTGGAGCACTGGTGTCATCCCAACTGACTGGAAACGGGGCATCATTGTCCCGATCTGGAAGGGGAAGGGTGATACCAGAGAATGCAACAGTTACCGGGGGGTTACTCTCCTCTCAGTTACGGGCAGGGTCTTTGCATGGATTCTACTGGACAGGATCCGACAGCAGCTTCTAGTGCACCAGCACCCTGAACAGTCTGGGTTTACACCAAAGAGGTCTCCCGTTGACCGCATCCTGGCGCTCCGCGTCCTATCTGAGCGCTTGCGGGAGCTTGATAGGCGGTTTCTTGTTGCCTATATAGATTTTCGCAAGGTGTTCGACTCAGTGGATAGGGAGACCCTCTGGGGCATACTTCGTCTATGTGGGATCCCTTCGGCTCTGGTCCGGCTGATATCGTCGCTGTATTCTGGGACAGAGAGTGCTATGAGGTGTGGGGGCTCCACCTCTGACTTCTTTTTCGGTCGAGACCAGAGTGAGGCAGGGGTGTGTTCTGGCCCCAACTCTCTTTAGTACTGCAATGGACTGGATCATGGCGGCGGTATCGTGTGGATCGGCCTGCGGTGTGTCGTTCGGTGAGGTTCGGATTACTGATCTGGACTTTGCCGATGACGCAGTCATCTTCGCGGAAACGGTGGACGTCCTGATGGAGACGCTCTGTTCGTTGGGTTAGGAGGCGGAACCGCCTGGTTTGCGAGTCTCCTGGATAAAACCAAGATCCAGGCTTTCGGCGACCTCTTGGATGCTGCTGTTGACTCGATTGCTGTTGGTCAGGAAAGAGTAGAGATCGTGGAGTCTTTCACTAATTTGGCAGCGTGCTCCATCGTTCCACTGATTACAGGGCCGAGATCAATCATCGACTTGGTCTAGCCTATGGGGCGATGAACTCGCTGGACAGGACCGTGTGGCGGTCGAGGTATCTGAGCAGGCGGACGAAAGCCCGAGCCTTTCGCTCCCTTGAGGTCCCTGTCTTGCTCTACTCAAGCGAGACATGGACGCTCACGGTTGAGCTTGGACGATGACTGGACTCCTTTGTTACGACTTCTCTTCGCCGCATCTTCGGATACCGCTGGTGGGACTTTGTTACCAACCAGAAGGTGCTCGGGGATGCGGGGATGGTAAGAGTAACCTGCTTGATCCGCGACTGTCAGTTGCGCTACCATGGGCTACCATGGGCACTCGGTGCGTTTCCCGCCTTCGGACCCAGCACACCGGATCCTGTCCGTTCGGTATCCTAGGGGCTGGAGCCGATCGCCGGGACAACCACGTGCGACGTGGTTGTCGCAGCTGAGAGCTGGCTGCCCTGCCGGGGGGTATGGGCCTTGCGCAGGCCTGGTCGATCGCCAGGAGATGGCCGAGGCGGCTGGGGAACGCACCAAAGTGCCGTCCCGGAGCATGCCCTCATACCTGACCTGACCTGAAACTCTAGCGAAGCGAACACGCACATTTAAAAAACACAAACTTTAATCTCAACGTAAGAGCCGCACAAAACTAGGCAAAGAGCCACGGGTGGCTCGGAATCCACAGGTTGGCCACGCCTGAAATAAATAAAATATTACACAGAAAGCCTTATTGTTTCATGTGTTTATTTCAATGTGTTTTGAAAAATTAGCTGACATTTTAGAGAGGTATGTCACAGCCAAGTTTTATTTTCAACTTTGTTTTGGATTACCGTGTTTTAGTTTAGTCCATTTCAGATTTCAGTAAGTTTTAGTCACACTCAGTATGTTTAAGGTAAACTCAGAATGTTTTCTCTATTTCACGATAATTACAGTTTATGTAAGTGGGATTTAACGAAGCTTTGAAGGCCTTTTATTTTATTATGGTATAAATAAAGCTCTATTTTATTGTGTTGTTTTTATTTTAGGTTTTTCCTTTCGTCTACATCCATTTTACCCAACGACACTTAGTTAAGGAATGTATTTGTCTGAGTAACGCTGAATTATAAACGCCGTACGATTCACTTTGAGCGTTTCAGTTTGTTTTGAAGAATATTTATCACAATATATTATCTTTTGTTTTGGGTTAATGAGCTTTCATTATTGAAGTAAATATTTTCTATTTAGATTTTATTCAGGTATGATCACATATTGTGTATTATGTATATTCTCAGATATATTTTAGTTCATACTTTTTTGTTTTTTAAGAATTATACTTTATACAGTTGAGAGAAACTTGTTTTGGAAAATACAGGTATACCTCGGGTTACGTTGTTAATTCATTCCAGGAGAGACGGTGTAAGTTAAAAACAACTTAAATTGAATTAGCTCTCTCTAGGCTAACTTAGGCTAGGCTACGCGGTATTTTGGGTATTTCAAAAATATTTATCAAAAAAAAAAAAAAAAGGAAATTAAGGAAAAATCTGGAAAAAGTTAAGGAAAATGCTACAAAACAAGGCCAATTATGCAAAGAAAACCCAAACAAAAATAACCCCCCCCCACCCCCACCCACAACAAAACTACTTACATTTTTATGTGAGGTGCGCATCTGTGTGTGTGCACTTGTATTTTATTTACATCTTATGCATTATTTTTGAATGTTTAATTGTTATTCTAAGAATTTATATGTTGAATCTGTATTTATTGATATTATATACACATATACACATATACATGTATGTAAACGTCAGTCAGAGGGTTCAATCGTTCTTCGTGGAAATTCAGTGGTCGTGGGGGGTCTCAGTCTCCATTAACTGTGAAAAGTGAGGGATCACTGTATATGGCTGTCTGTCTTCCTTTCGGCTTTTTCCCTTATACTCGGGAGTCGCCACAGCGAATCATCTGATTCGCACGTTTGATTTGGCAGAGGTTTTTACGTCGGAAGCCCTTCCTGTCACAACCCTTTTTAGCAAGGGACAGAAACACGCTGACGGCTTTGCAGCTCCTCTTTACGAAAGTCAGCAATGGTTCCTTTACATGAACCTCTCACCATAGACAGTGAGAGACATGGCCCGCCTTTGATAACCCAGTTAGCCGCACTGGGGGGGACAGTGACAACCTTGTGGAGAGTGGGACTCGAACCGCCAACCTTTGGATCAGCGATCCAGCGCCCTATACCACTAGACCACCACTGCCCCTGAGGGATCACTGTGTATATATATATATATATATATATATATATATATATATATATATATATATATATATATATATATATATATATATATATATATATATATATATATATATATATATATATATATATATATATATCTAGCATCTTGGAACAGATTAAAACGGTTTACATTATTTGTAATGGGAAAAGCGGATTTGGAATTCGAACAAATCGGAATTCGAACAGCCTTCTGGAGCGGATCAAGTTCGAGAACCAAGGTACCACTGTATCTTTCTATAGATTTTATTCAATTTCTATTTCGACTTGTTCTTCAATTTCATTTCACTTTCGACCTCGGACAGCCCTGTTCGTATCTCCGGATGTTTGCAAAACGAATGTTTGTAAGCTTGGGAGCGTCATTCATATATATATATATATATATATATATATATATATATATATATATATATATATATATATATACAGTAAAACCTCCGCTGACGAACGCTTAAGCTCACGAACTTTTCGCCTCAAGAACATTAAATTTGCGAGCATATAGTCTCTGCTGACGAACTAGTTTTCGGCGGACGAATCAAACCACGCGGTCGAACAGGTGGCGGCCACGAGAAGCTGACGCACGCTCATGGCGTCACAGTTCGTCACCCCCTTTCTTTGAATGCGGTAGTGGTTTGTGTTTGCTAGACATTTTGGACCATATTGAGTGTACTTTTGCTATTATGGGACCGAAAAAGACCCCACCACAGGCGGAGATCATTGAAAAACACGAACGAGGTGTGCGTTTGTGTGACTCAGCGTCCCAGTACCAGTACGCTAAGTCTACCATTGCTCCCATCCATAAGAACAAGGAAGCTATTAAGGGTGCGTGTGTGGCTAAGGGTGTTTCCAAACAGTAGGCGTTTCCAAACACTCCTTCCAAACAGTAAGTCCCTCCCTCCCTCCTCCTCCCACTCCATTCCATAGAGCCATCAACTACCATCACAAAGGTAAATAAAACCACTTTATTATACAGTACAGTTTATTTCTTTAATTACAATACAATAGCACATTTATTATACATAAAATAAGGTATATTTTTGTGTAGTTTTAAGGCTTATTTAGTAGAAAATTATGTTTTATGGGGACCTGGGAACGGATTATTCTCATTTTAATGGTTTCTTATGGGAAATAAATGTTCGGAAGACGAACTTTTCGCCTCACACACACTTTCTGGGAACCAATTATGTTCGTGTATAATTATAATGATGTAAACTTTATTTTAATTTTTCCATATATTTTTTGAAAACCAGTGTATACTCGAGACAAGTCAAGGTATACCTGTATACATTTTTTTTTTTTTTTGCATTTTCCCTCAAGCTAATTGTATTAAATAAATAAATGTTTTAAGTTAGTTAGTTTGATTTGTTTTAGCCACATGTACTGTTGCATCCAAGTATTGTTTCACTCCACCATACACAAATTTTCTGTTTTAATTAAGATTTTTATTTCCCAAACATACACTTACAATAAGTATGGTATACATTTCCAGGTATTCCACCAGTGCAGCTAACTGGGTTATCAAAGGCGGGCCGTGTCTCTCACTGTCTATGGTGAGAGGTTCTTGTAAAAGAACCATTGCTGACTTTCATAAAGAGGAGCTGTATAGCCGTCAGCGTGTTTCTGTCCCTCGCTAAAGGGTTGTTCCAGGAAGGGAATCCGACGGAAAAACCTATGAACCAAATCAAACACGTGATGATTCGCTGTGTCGACCCCCCAAAAAAAGGAACAGCGAAAGGAAAAGAAGATACATTTCCAGGTATTCTTTGGCCATGCTTTGACTTTTTAAAAATATTTATTACATCACCAGGCTTGTTTTTGGCATGTTTTTATTTTGTTTTATGAATATGCAATGCAAAAAAAAAATGCTACTAGAATTTTTTTTATTCATTTTGCTACTGCATTACGAAGCAACTCAAACAGATTACAATACAAAGACGAGATAAGGCGAGAGATAAAAAGCTCCTGTGAAGCACAAAGAGAGAAAGAAGTGAGATAAAAAAGAGATTAAAATACAGAGAGAATAAAAAAGATGAGCTGCAGCTGATGAGTCGGCCTCTGCAGTAAAACAAATGAGTGGAGAGATAAAGGGAAGAGGAGAGGTAAATAATTAACCTAATCAGATCATCACAGGGATCGATGAGGATTGACACACAGCCAGTAGATACCTTCACGCTGCTGAAGTGAGCAATCTGCCAAAAAGGCAAGTGCAGCAGTGTGTGGGGGAGTGACGGCACCTTGCAACAGCTGGTCTCAATTAACTACCCCAGGGGCAGGTCAGTGTGTGTGTGTGTGTGTGTGTGTGTGTGTGTGTGTGTGTGTGTGTGTGTGTGTGTGTGTGTGTTTGTGTGTCTGAGACCATTGGCGCCAGCAGAGGAGCAACAGGTCAGAGAGGATGAAGATTATAAAAATACTGGCAGGCAGTTGGCCTGTGTGTGTGTGTGTGTGTGTGTGTGTGTGTGTGTGTGTGTGTGTGTGTGAGAGAGAGAGAGAGAGAGAGAGAGAGAGAGAGAGAGAGAGAGAGAGAGTGGGAGGGAGACACTTGCTGAATGAGACAGAGTAGGATAATGTATACATGTCTGACAGGCTCGCTTTGCTGAATCAGTGCAACACGGTGCCCTAAAACAGTCAGTTTCCTGTGAAAAGGTCGCCGTGTTCCTGTTTGTTTCCGTCTCTTGGGTTCCAAGCTGCAGACACATCTCACCCATTTTTATTTACATTCCACTGCCTGCCTATGAAAATATTAGGATGATGGGAATTTGGATTATGAAAAAGAAAACAGCTGGGTGGTCTACAAAGACAAGCTTCTCAACAAGTCATGTTTATTTTTTAATAATTACAAAAAATAATAAATCATTTAATTAAAAAATGGAATAAGTTCCTGATGTAGTGTTTACTTTTATCTAATATATGAGATATTCTCCATACTTAAAGGAAAAAAGTTTCTTCATGTCTATTAATTATTAATAATCCATGAGTTTAAAATAAACCGCCAATTGTTTATGCTTTCTGCTGACTGTTGAACTTTCATTTGCATACAGAGAAAGTGAGTGCAATAACTTTGGAAGGAATTTACGTAGGATCAAAAAATATGTTGTACGGCTTCCCAATTACGGGAAAATCAGGTGAGACTACATACTGGTCACTTTGACGTAAAAAAAATAAATAAAAAAATAAATAAATTTAAAAATCACATTTTATATATCGGACTTATATGTGGTCATTCTGGACTCCTGTGGTGTATCTTATTTACTGAAGTACAGTTCACATATGTATGTTTAAATAAAAAGCATTTGTATGAAAAAATAGCAACATACATTAGTAGCTTGCTTCACATGAACAGAAATTTAGGGTAACAGTTCCAACCAATAGTTGTATTATGAGAAGTTAACATTCAGATAAATGTGTGTGTGTGTGTGTGTGTGTGTGTGTGTGTGTGTGTGTTTTCCCAGATCTACTTGGAGTCATGAAGTGTATTCAGTTCATTTTATTGTTTATTATATTTGCATTCCGTTCAGCTCAGTTTGTTCATCACAGTGCTTCAGCTCCCTCTGCTGGTCAGTTTGGGAAATAAAAACAGAACCTGACAAATTTCCTCACGCTTTGTCACATGACACCAGCAGTATCCGATACGTTATACTGTACTCCTATGACAGGTATCGATATACAGTGTTTTTAAATTATTTGTCAAAATATTGATTCTGATTTGAAAGCACCATATTTGATTGTTAAATAAAATAGTGTAAAATTTGATAAAATTGATAAATCAAGTTGGCTTCAAAATGTATTGGTATTAACATGAATTTAGATTTTAAAAATTGTACCTTCTCTTATAATTTATTATGATTATGATAATGAATTTATTTATTCCTTAAAACATCTATTATCATTTTTATCAAGTGTTCTAAAGCATTTTTTTAATTTTTCTTTTTTCTACTATGCAAAAGTGACATTTACAGGTAGTTAAATTAATTAATTACCGCCTCCCAAATTACCATACAATATATTGAGCATGTCGATCATCATGATAATGATATTTGTGTCAAATCAAATCAAAATCACCACTACGATGTCTGAAACATCAACTTTCTACAAGTATCCTGTTTTTCTCGGCCTTCTCATGACCAACACACTTATGCACAATAAATTAATGAGTGTAATTAACTGGAGGTTGGAGGATTATAAATGTATTATTATTATTATTATTATTATTATTATTATTACAGTCATACCTCACCTTACGAAATTAATTTGTTCTAGAAGTGGTTTCGTAACATGATTTTTTCATAGAGTAGAGTCGCATTTTACATGTAAAAGGCCTGATTCGCTCCAAGTCCCCCAATACTACCCGTAAACCCTTTAAAATTTATAAAAATATACCAATTTTGTATTAAATATGTGTTAAAAGTAAAAGAACATTATTTATTAAACCATTAAAAAGAATAAGACATGCAAATGGTTTACCATTGGGGTTGGGCAACTATGCCCAAGATATTACGTGTGTTAGAACTCTGTGACAAATGATGGTCAAAGGCTCACGAAAAGCGTCATGGGTATCATGGAGATGCAGCTCCCTCCTAGCCAATGGGAGACCAGTGGGGTGTAGCCAATGGGAGAGCAACTCTACTGCGCCAATTTCAAAACAAAAGTACAGGATACGTTTCATAACTTGAATTTTCTTTCATATTTAGAGACAAAAATTTTACGTAAAGGCATTTCGTAACTTGGATTTTTCGTTAGTTGTGTCTTTCGTAAGGTGAGCTATGACTGTATTATTATTATTATTATTATTATTATCATTATTATCAGATTTTTGTACTTCAGCGTACTCAGGCTAGCAGGCTCATCTGTCCCCATACTGTATAGATAAAACAATAGCATTAAGTTAGCTCACAGTTTTAAAATGACATCTGAGTCCCTGAAGCAAGGCACTACATCCTAGAAAATGAGATGAAGTATTTTTTCTGTGTAAATACTTTTCCAGATCTGACCATCTTCTGTTTCCTGATCTTGTAAGAACAGTCTTCTTTAAAACTGAGGGAAGGCACAGAACTCAGTGATTACGCCCAGCTCACATTCATCACGCCACGCTGCTCGAACAGTAATTATAAAGATGACACGTTTTACTTTTCCTGGTGTCTAGATGTGTTCAGGAACCGTCAGAAGAGCATCTTCATCATCCCGGTCCACACTGATGTTCTGCAACATCACAAGCACATCATGTGATATTCAGTTTTGCAGAAACAGGGACAGGGTGTGAAAACTGTCTCTCCAGTGTTGGTTATGCTTGAGAAATAGGTCATGTGACAGGTTATTGTGAAAAACACTCAGGGGTTTCTCTATATAATAGCCTGTATTTAATTATTTATTAGTATACTCATTAATTACGTATAATTGTTGATTAGTCGTATTATTAGAGGGTGTCAGAGTCAGAGGCTTTGGACAAAACTTTTCTTTTAATGTTCCTGTGGCGTATATAGAAAAACAATTATTCGCCTCAGGCTCAGTGGATAAGACATCAATCTCACCTTCAGCACATCATTGTTAATTGCATTATATGATGTTGAATTATTGAAAGAGTTTGAATTAAAGAGCGTTAATGATCACTAATGAGCTCGATTCATTCTCATCCGTAACTGATCAGGATACCTGTAAACTAAGCTCAGCAAGGTCGAGCTCTGGTAGGCACGGGGCTTTATTCGGGGCGGGACTGGCCATGGGCTGAATACGAGTTTGTCGATATGGTGGAGTTTCACTGCGTTCAGCTTCGTCACTCTGGTGAAAAGGGAAGTTTTAAATGAATGAAGCTTTTAATAAGACAAATAACATAATCCAAACCAGGCATCATGGGTAACGTTTTAATAAGCACGGTTTCCTTTAAGCTGGAGAGTAATACCAGGAATTTTTAATCCACCCCAGTTTAACGACATTTTAATAACAAGTTTGTTTATTCAGTTCTGTAGTGAGCACAGCGCTTAACTTCAGGTAGCGTTAAAATTAAAAACTCAACACAGACACAGAAGCATTTCTTGGCTGATTGGTAGTATACAGTGGCACCTCGACTTACAAGTGTCTTTAAGAATGAATTTTCCACAATACGAGCTTCGATCCCACCAAAAATCTGCCCCATCCAATGGGCAAAATTTTGATTTATGAGCTCTGCTGGTGAAATGGCTTTTAATGGCCGATTAGCCTCGTATTCTTCCGCGTGTATTCCTCTGCACAATGAGAACGCCTTGTGCAGTGCTTCTCAATTATTTTCTGTGATGCCCCCATAGGAGGAAAACAAAACATTTCAGCCCCCCAGCGCCCTGCGTGCGACTATAAATAGTGTTTACTGCACTTCATATCCTTTGCTCGGTGCTTTTTCCCTACACCATAGGAAACACAGTGAGAGCACCACTGCCACCTA
Source organism: Plotosus lineatus (assembly GCA_024760905.1). Taxonomy (NCBI): domain Eukaryota; kingdom Metazoa; phylum Chordata; class Actinopteri; order Siluriformes; family Plotosidae; genus Plotosus; species Plotosus lineatus. The sequence goes on from CM045738.1 coordinate 46,318,204, forward strand.
CTGTAGAGGATGCACAATTACACTTAATTCTAGTACAGTATGACAAAAAAGCATGTTCTCCATGGTCATACGCAGCCCCCTGGCATCACATCACGCCCCCCAACACGGGTGCGCCCCACTATTTGAGAAGCACTGGCCTTGTGGAAGCTCACCACGAGCCTTTCCTCACTAGCATTCGTAGTGTGCACATGCAAATTGTCAGCAATAGCATATTTATAACTTTGAAACAAATGCTGATAGACATATGACACATCCATATAAGAAAATCATGTATGTAATTTCATATGAGAGTTACCTTTGACCTTGAGAATTCAAACCTCAGACATCTTAAAAAATCTTTTAAATTTCCTTTACTAAAGTTTTTTAGTTAATGTGGTAATGTTCATGTAGTTTGATGAGCGCATGTAGCTACAGTATCCACTGTGCACTCTGTGAGAAGCACCGCTAATCAGATATGTATTTATGAATAGTAGTAACCTCACCTTGGGCCTTTCTCGGTGTGTGTTGACCGCCTCAACATTCAGGTAAACAGACTCGACTTTACAGCCTGAGAATGATGAAAGAGAAAAGATAGAGAGAGACAGAGAGAGAGAGAGAGAGAATGTGATAATTCTCCACAATTGATTCAAATAAATAAATAAATTGGTGAGATTTACCATAAGCCACAGGTGTAAGTTTCAGGACTGTATGCAGGGGACATTTTAAATATGGCAGCTCATCTAAAAAAGAAGAAAAGAATGGTTTTAAGGCAATGTGGGTGTGTTTTTCACTCTATACCAGTGCTTCTCAAATAGTGAGGGTATGATCCCCCCCCCCCACCCCACCCCACCCCCGTGTGATGCCAGGGTGAGCATGTGTGAATGTTAATGAAGTTTTTCAAGTTGAAGTATATTTCTTTCTTTTTTGTTTTTAATGTTAATAAAGATACAGTGCTATGCAGAAGTGTACTAACAACACTTTTATAGACAAATAATACTATTTATAGTCACGTGTGGGGCAGTGGGGGGGGCATGAAATGTTTTTGCATTCCTAGAGGGGGGCGTCATAGGAAATATTTGAGAAGCACTGCGCTATACGAACCTCTTAACGTTTGAAGAAAGAAATCACCTTTCACAATTTGGTTAACCAGACACTGGGGATTTTTTTTTTTTAAAGCACTCTGCACAGATATCCATAAACGTCACTGCTAAAATGGGCTAATCTTAGCTAACTAAACAAACAACAACAGTGTAAAGTATTCCGCTATATGGATTCTATAAGCTAACCTGACGGGAAATTTCCAAAACTGCTTTAATAATTTATAAATAGTGAGTTAAATGGTAAACTTTCAGTGTGACACTAGTCGGCGAGCTTTACTTGATATGTGTTGTTTGTGGTGGTTCCAGCTCGCTATCGATTTAATTTTTAGCTCGCATTCACTAACAGAACACAGCTGCATTGCAAGCTCACCGTTCTAATAGCCAGTTATCACCACAATCATATTTACTATGATTTCAACTGATATTTTTTTACATGTTAAAATGAAAGCACTTGTTTTAAGCGATAGTTAATTCTCTGTCTTTCATAGCTTCTGTTGTTTGTCCAAATTTCTTTGATGTATTTTTCTTCTTATAGTAATTTCTGACCAACTTTGCGAGTGTTTTGAATCTTTGTTTGCATGTACGTATTATATTATATATTGTATATTATATATTTACCTGCACTTTTGTCCAGGAAATAAGCAAGCAGACAGCGCATGACGGCCTGGTGACAGATGACCAGAACGTTTTCCTGGCGCTCCAGCTCCATGATCACAGGCTCCAGCCTGTGGACCAGATCCTCGTATGACTAGCACGAGGACATAGTCAGAAATTAAACTCTTATTCTATTATGTGAATACTATTTTGTAAGTAATATATTATTATATTTTGTAATAGTCTTTCCAAATATTCCTTATTGAATGTTCAGAATTAAAAATAGCAATAAAAGCATTACGCTCTATGTACAATATATTTTTGATCTCAATATAAATCAAAAAAAAAAAAAAATCAACATTGTAGAGCTAGCAAGCAAATAATTAGCATTAACTATTATTTAACACTTACAGTTCAAGACACGATGATCTGAAAAATCTGTGGGGTTTTTTGCAGTGTTTAATAATAAACCATAAATTACTACCTAAATTTATTTTTCACTTATATATTTTGTTTATTTTTATTCTATTTATAATTTTTATTAAGTTTATTTTAATACTAATGTACTAATATACTTGTGTTCCTCGGCTTGCTAGCCAGCTCATAGTAGTTGGCAAATAATGAGCTAGCCTCAACTTACTGTACATTAAAACCTGTTTATTAGCTAAATGTTAATATTATTAAGGGTAATAAAATATTATGTGAATATTCTGTTTTGATTGTTATTAATTATTAGTTAATGTTGGCTGACAGTCACCATTCAAAGCCTTTACTGCAAAGCTAATATTACTGTAGTGTTTAGTGATTCAGTTAAGTAGTCTGAAACCTTTACTGGTCAAATAGCATTGCCATTCAAAAATGAATGAATGAATGAATAATAATAATAATAATAATAATAATAATAATAATAATAATAATAATAATAATAATTCAATATTGTCACTGCTGTCCCAGTGCAGCTAACTGGGTTATCAAAGGCCGGCCTTGTGTCTCACTGTCTATGGCAGTGGTTCCTAACCTGGGTTCGATCGAACTCTAGGGGTTCTGACTTATATTCATGATAAATAATGCATAAGATGTAAATAAAACAAATACACACACACATACAGACGCACGCACGCGTTCACACGCACTCAGATGCGCATCTCACATAAAAATGTAAGTAGTTGTGATGGGCGGAGTTCATGCATTGTATTGGTTTTGTTCTTTGAACACAGTGATGTTAATGCACGCTTCATTTTGGTGCCCCAGTAAAAACATATACCTGTGTCTTGAATTTGAAAAAAATCATATTTTATTTTTCACTAAAGAAGGGTTCGGTGAATAAGCATATGGAACTGGTGGGGTTCAGTACCGCCAACAAGGTTAAGAACCACTGGTCTAGATGTACTCTGACAGGCTGCGATGGGCGCCAGCCTTGTCGCAATCCTATTTAGCATTAAGCGGTTCAGACAATGAATTAATGCTAACTATTATTATTATTATTATTATTATTATTATTATTATTATTATTATTATGATTAGTAGTAGTAGTAGTAGTATTAGAGTGGACTATTATTATTGTTGTTGTAAAAAAAATATAAAAAAAACTAGAAGTATGTAATTACTTCGCCCTTTGGGTAACGGTAGCGATATTTGTCTTGGTCTCTCAGTGCAAATTCTTCAGGAAAGTGGTCCTGAATCTCTTCATAGGTCATCTCCTCACATACACCCTTCACATACACACACACACACACACACACACACACACACACACACACACACACAGAGAGAGAATATGATAAAGAACCCTAATACCTGTCTATCAAATCAAATAAAAATAATGACACGCCGTACAATATGCCCTTACAGTAAAGAATATACGCGGTTCCCCGGCATACTCACGGATTAGCAGCCCCGGAAGTTAGTGGCACGTGATTCAAATTTATACCAATTTTTTTTCTCCTTCTTGTACATGTCATCAATGTGATTGCTTGAATTGTGAATTCACATTTTTTTCGTGTGTTTTTAATGATTATTTAAGCACTATGATGTGATCCAAACGCCCTGCATCTTCTCTAGCTTCTGGTAAGGAGCCTAAGCACTTTATTTATTCATAAATATTATCACAGTACAAAATTAAAAAGTTTTTACTTCATCATTACTACATTGTACTGCATTATTACTGTATTAATGAGTAAGACTGGTGAGAGAACGTGTTTCAGAAGTATATTTGAGTGCATGTAATATCATACATAGGGTTTTAAAACTGCGTCAATAAATGGTACATTTTCAGGATCCGCGGAAAGGGGCGGAATGCAACCCCTGCGAATAACAGGGGGTTACTGTACATCATACTGGGCTCTGTAGGTGACAAAGGTGCCATCTAGGGTGCACTTCCAGTGGAAAGTACATGATGTGGTGAACGATAGGTAAGAAAAGTACAATAAAGTGCCCACTAGGGGCAATTCCACTGGAGAATGCATGATGCGGCGGCCTATAGGTGATTAAAAATACAGCAAAGTGCCCTCTATGTGCTTTCATATGTGAGAAAATAATTTATTTGCTTTTTTTTTGTTTACATTAGATAGAATCATGTCTCTATTATGATGTCTTATTTTTCTGTCTCTTTGAATGCCGTCTCTGCCAGTACTCACTGCATCGATCTCATTGAGAGCTTTCCACTGCTCATACGGGACCCCGACTCCCTCAGCAGTCTGGATCGTTCTTTTCATGTGACTCGTCCAGATCTTCAGGTCCATGATACATTGACTCTTAATGTACTTACCCAAAGCCGCTGTGAACTGAGAAAAAAATTAATGTGTATAAACACGACCTTACCGTAGCTTATTTAAGTGCAAGCCTAGTATAGCAATACAGGATCCTTCATTCTAAACATTACCATTTCTATAGTAACAACTCTTTACCTTGGTCTGTGACATCACCGGAAGCATCAAGCTTCGGTCTCACATAGAAGGAAATACATCACGGCAGACAACTGCAGTTTTTTTTGTTTTTTGTTTTGCTTTCCTTTGTCAATCTGAATTATTCCACCAGTGTTTCATGCACTCATCTGTAGCTGGGAGTCCATGGGAGCTAATTGGCCGTGCTCTCACGGGAGGGAGGAACAGCATACGCTCACTTCCCTGTCACTCACAGTGATGATAGTCAATCATGGGCATCTGTGAGTTCATTCATACAAGGGGGCGGATAGCGCTTTCCCTCCAAGTGTGTTAGACCGTACCAAAAATGCGCATGCGCCACATTTCCAAAAGAGGTGGGTGGCTAGCATTGTATGTCAAAGAGGGGGTGCATGCATGCATTCTCCCTCCCTGGTTGATGGTGGTCATGTGATAGGGAAGGCAATACCGAATCGGTGGGACTTGAATATGACTAAAATTAGGGATAAAATTGGGGGGGTTCCATGCACTGCAGTTGGAACCATAAGAGTGTTGCTTCCATTCATGGAAAGTCTGGTAATACTGAAAGTTATCGTGGGTCAAGCAGCAGAGCAATTCAACCCTGAACGCGTTAATTAGGTGAACATGGCTTGTTGTTACTGTAGATTTCCATCAAAGTAAAAATGTACGTGGAATAGTGACTGTTATGTATGCATTGCAGTTACTGATCGTAGACATTATGGCTGCAAAGTGTGCGTCGCAGATGCTCACATTTCTCAGACATTTCTTCACCTATATTTTTACAGCAGACTGCCTCCAGATTGATCACGGAATGGCCGTGGTAATCTCAGCTATGGTTTTCATTTATCAACTGGCAATGTAAGGCCTTAACTAAACCAGCACAGCTGTATGAGCGAAATAATGGAGTCTGGTGGTGGTCAGACTGTTTATAGCTGCTATAATAAAAGAACAGGAATGAGATGGTTTCATGGACACTTTACAACACGAACTGTAATAATGTTATGCAGTTTCACAAATACAGGTATATAATGATATCATGAATATAACACACAAATACCTTCTTTCCTCGAGGTGAGAGACCTGAATCCCCACCGATACGCCCATGCAGGTTGAGTTCACTCTCTCCGTGCCTGCACAGGTAAATGGTGCGTGGTGTGACGTGAATATTCATCAGATAATAAACGATCCTGCTCTGGATGTGGTCCTGAACACGATTCACCAAATACCTGCTGCCTACATTAAAGATCTTTATATAGGACAAGTTTCTGTATGGAAGGAGAGCGAGAGAGAGAGAGAGAGAGAGAGAGAGAGAGAGAGAGAGAGAGAGAGCGAGAGAGAGAGATTCACTGCACCATCGTGCCTATGAACAGTGATCATGAATGAAATTTAGCATCTTTTGTGTTATCTCACCTGTCTTTCTCATCATCTAGAGGGATGTAGGTGACCTTATAGCACTCAATTCTCTTTAGGAAATCTGTTACAGCTTCCTCTTTATCACAGCCCACGTAGTCTGGGCTGCTGAGCTTCACTTGCTGTAGGAAGCACAAATACACGACATGATACATACACAAAAATATATACTACTTTACATGTGACTTATCACTTTCTACTTTTAGAATATATCAAGCATAAAGAAGTAAAGAAATAAAGTTTAGTTTAAATACCAATTGATCGTTGATTAACCCTTGAACGCCCAAATAATTTTTTGTAGTTAAAAAAATTTATCACTAGTTTTTCCTAATCAAAAAGGCCTAAGGAAACACCCCAAACACATTTCTTTCTACAAAATTATAATAATACTACTATTGATAATAACATAATAATAACAATTAATAACACTCTCACAAATTCCTGAACAACACAATCTGGTGCACTCAAGGTCCTCTCACAGCTGACTGAGGCACGTGGGACCAAGCTGTGTTGCATCAGGCGATGCCACAGCAAGTATAGAACACGTCCTGAACGGCAGCAGTACTGAGTACAATGCGTCTAGTACAGGGGTGGCGAACACGTGGCTCTCGAGCCGCATGCGGCTCTTGATCAATAAGAATGTGGCTCTTTGCCTCTTTTCATGTTTTTTTTTTTTTTTATCTTAAAACGCACTTAAATCCTTCAGAGGTTATTAAAAACAAATAATAAATAATATTTAAAAATAATTTTGACAGGTTGGGTGGTTTTTATGCCGCATCTGACACATAAGTGACCGCCAATCATCTGAGTGGATGATGTCTAATGCTGGGAAATTAAGTAAACATTTTCTTTGCATGCAGGCTTACCCTCTTTGTCAAAATGGCAAAATGCAAAGCTAAACGAAAAAATGAAGCTGAACACAGAACATTTCTGGGAGAATGGGAAGATGCTTACTTTTTTATTAAATGGAATGGCAAATCGCTCCGTTTATTATGCAGTACCACAATATCACATTTCAAGGATTCAAATCTTCAGCGTAATTTTAGCAACTCCATGCTAATATTGACATGGAATTCCCCAAAGATAAAAAACACCTGACTCAACATGATTGTGTGTATACTTCAATATTCATCAATTTATATTATACAGGCCATATCTATGTATCTGAAGTGTGTTCAGCAGTTGTGTGTGTGTGTGTGTGTGTGTGTGTGTGTGTGTGTGTGTGTCTTTCTGTCTGTCTGTCTTGGCAGGTCAGCACGTGGTGTGGCTCTTTAACTCTCACAGTTAAAAAGTTTGGCTCTTTGTGTCTAACTTGTTCGCCACCCCTGGTCTAGTAGTTATTGGCATTTTTTGAAAGAGGACCATATGGTCCTGCTGGGCATTAAAGGGTTAAACTGAGCTGAAATCAGGTGCAGGTGGGCATGGCCTGATATGCTAATGAACATACTTTATTGGCCCTCTTTTTTTGTGTTTTCTTATTTCAAACACAATCACTTTGTCCTGTTACACCAATTTAATTTTTTTACATCTTTCCTTTTGTTTTGTTTTTTATTTGTTTTTGTTTTTTTTCTTCAAAATTCTTTGTATTCACATATTACTATTTTTAAATGCACATGTTTTTATTATGATACTTATTAATGATAGCTTGGGAATTATCTACTTTTCGTATTTTCAAATATTTTATTTCAAGTTTTAATATAAAGATAATTGCGAAAAAGGGAATTTTAATTCCCCCCACCCCCGTTTTCAAGATTATAGTTTATTTTATAACAAATGTGTTATTTACTAATATATGAGAATATTTCCATTCTCTCCACTGAATCTCTTTACCTTGATATTTTCAGCGATGATCTCAGGATCCTCACACACAGACTCCACGAAAAACACCTACAAGAGAAACAACAACTCTTTCAAGATTACAAATAAAATTTGATTTATGCATTATCCAGTCTGAAGGATGTTTTTCAATCCTGTGGCAGCAGAACAATGACACTGCGTTATGCCTGTATACTAATTAAATATACAAATGAATAATATCCAAACAAAATACTGAGGATAATGCTTCAATTAAAATGTTAGTCAATAATTTTGAAATCCTATAAATTCAACAAAATCCCATCCAAAAAAAAAAAAAAAAAAAAGGTGAACGATATGGCCTTCACAATAAAAAAAAAAAAAACAGTTCATGCAAACTTTGAAGGAGTTTCCAGTAGATGTCAAAATAGAGCATAATAATCATCATTCATAATCTCAACCGCCAAAGCCTAGCTAGGGTCGTGAGGAGGCTGGTGCCCATCTCAACTGACTCTGGGCAAGGACGGGGTACACCCTGGACAGTTTGCCAGGCCATCGTAAGGAAGAAACATGCTGTCAGAAATGCAGCTCCTCTTTTTGAAAGTCAGACCTGGTTCTTTTTAAAGCCTTTTACACAGACAGCGAGACACATGGCTGGCCTCTGATAACCCAGTTAGCTGCACTGCGGAGACATCAGTGACAACTCGGCGAGAGTGGGGCTTAAATCCCCAACCATGGATTCAGTTATCCAGCATCCTACCACTGGGCCAGCACTGCCACTGGAGCATAGACATACTTTACAAATAATGTAGAACTGTAAATCCTAAAGCTGTTCTCATTTGGGTTTCTTTACTATAATGTTTTAGTATCCACTACAGTGTTAGTATACATTACCTGAAAATAATCAATGCGAAGGTATAAACAGTAAACAACACAGCTAATACATATCTTCTTCTTCTTTTCCTTTCGGCTGTTCCCTTCAGTGGTTGCCACAGTGAATGATCTGCCTCCATCTCACCCTGTCCTCTGCATCTTCTTCTCTTACTCCAACTACCTTCATGTCCGCCTTCACCACATCCATAAATCTTCTCTTTGGTCTTCCTCTCGGCCTTCTGCCTGGTAGTTCCAACCAGCATCCTACTACCAATATACTCACTATCCCTCCTCTGTACATGTCCAAACCATCTCAATTGAGCATCTCTGACTTTGTCTCCAAAACCTCTAACATGGGCTGTCCTTATGATGTACTCATTCTTGATCCTATCCATCCTTGTTACTCCCAAAGAGAACCTCAACATTTTCATCTCTGCTACCTCCAGGGGCCGGTGGCGTAGTGGTTAGGGTGCTGCGCTCATGATCGGGAGGTTGTGAGTTCGAATCACACTGAGACCCTCACTGTGCTAAGACCCCTGGGCAAGATCTCAACCACAAATGTGCCTCTATTCACTCAGCAGTATAAATGGTACCAGTAAAAATATACTGGGAAGGTAACCTGCGATGCACTAGTGTCCCATTCAGGAGGAGTTGAACTCCCGGTCGCTTCACGCTACGGAAACCGGGGATAAGCACCGGCCTGATGAGCCGCTAGGCTTGGGTGTAAAAACCCAACAGACTTACCTACCTCCAGCTCTGCCTCCTGTCGTTTCCTCAGTGCCACTGTTTCTAAACCATACAACATTGCTGGCCTCACCACCGTCTTGTACACTTTTCCTTTCATTCTTGCCGATACCTTCCTATCACACATCACACCGGACACTTTTCTCCAACCATTCCAACCTGCCTGCACACGCTTCTTCACCTCTTTTCCACACTCTTGCTCTGGATTGTTGAGCGTCAGTACTTAAACAGATAATACATATGAATATGCTTTAAAGCACAATTTATTCTTTTTTTTTTACTGACCTTGTAAACGTTCTCTTTGGCAAATGACAGAATCACTTCCCGCCTTTCACGCGTTGTGTTGGTGGCATCAAACACCTTGAGGGAAAAACCAAATACTGTAATTTAGAGTCAAGGAATGCTGAACTTGAGCATTCTTTATTGGCATCATTACTCCAGTGAAAAAAAATAAAGAAGCAAATGTCAAATAAAAAGATGGAAAAAAAAAAACCAAAACAAGACAAAAAACATAAATTAAATACGACACACACACAAAAAATAAAGTTACGATCTTTTTAAATGATGTCATTGGTGCACTCACTGCAACTTGGCCCTGCTCCTCACTGAAGTAGGCAGCAACATCCTTCAGAGCAGCAAGTGCACATGCTCTGAACACACACACACACACACACACACACTGAGCTCAAAGAACAACAACAACAACTAACAACTCACCTGACACATTATAACATTATGTGTCACCTTCATTTCGTGCACATTGAACATTTTTAGAATGTAATTTTACAACAAAGAGGTAACTATCAACTATGGGTGGCAAGGCTCTGTCAAAAGATCTCAGAGATAAAGCTGTGGACAGCCACAAGTCAAAATAAAGTCAAAGGTTTTATCAATTCCTAGGAGGAAAGTAAAGTCCATAATCAAGAAGTGGCTAGTGTTTGACCATTCCAAGAGCAAGTGGTCATTGCAAACTGGTCAGAAAGACAAACAAGAGACGGATGGCAACTTTAAACCAATCATGGAATTTTTTGGAAAAGAATGGCCATAGTGTGCATATTGTGATGCGACCAAAATAATAAAAATAAAGACGAAGTCAAGGCTGTTTCATAACATTGTAAAGTGATAAGTTTACAACTTCAAGGTTGTTACAGATAAACAGGGTTACTATCCACTGCCAGTAGTCCAAGTGAACAAAAGTGACACTACCCAAATCATGTGCATTTGTTTGTTGAAGTATGCATATCATGGTGGAAAGCGCTTTCCTTGACTATGATGGTGGAGCACTGGCTGAAGGCTGGGAATTCACCAATAGTGAATGAAGAGAATAGTTGAGAAAATGCAAGCGCGGGGCGGACTGTGTGTGTGTGTGTGTGTGTGTGTGTGTGTGTGTGTGTGTGTGTGTGTGTGTGTGTGTGTGTGTGTGTGTGTTACTTGTGTCTTACTTGCGAATCTTCATGGCCTCTTCATTGTCAGGACGAAAAAACTCAAAGCTCTTGTAGGTTTGAACGGCTTCTCTGCGGTACTGTCCGACATTGAACACTGTTCAACAAAGGCAAGGAGAAAACGTCTGTGACAGACATCTTTAAATTACATCATCTTTGTATTTTAATCTGTTTACTGCTGTAGTTATAGTTATTGAATGCAATTTTCATTTATTATTTACCTTTGGTAGGAACACCGATCCAGTTCAGGTAACGTGTGAGCTTTTTGGAGATGTAGGTTTTTCCTCTGGCAGGCAGACCCACCATCACGATCATAGTGGGGGAATTTGTGAATTGGGGAACAGACGCTGAAATATGACAAAAATATTTATATATATTTTTTTTTAATGAGAACATGAATGTGGAAGAAATTACAGCTTGGAGAACATGTTGAGAGCCAGGACTGCATTAGTGTCGGAAGAGATCAAATCTCAGACTTTTATGGTCCCTGCCATAATGATTGATAAATACCCAAAGACGTGCATATAAGGTGAACTGGTTGTTTCAAATTGCTCCTAGGTGTGATTATGTGTTGGCCCTGCAATGCACTTGTGAGCTATTCAGACTCTACCTTTGCCCAATGTTGGCTAAGATAGACTCCAGCCACCCCACAACCCAATTAGAATTAAGAGGTTCAGAATTATGAAAAATCTGTATATAAAATTAAAACAGTTCATTGCACCATCCCATCACTTATTATTTCACTTTAACCCAGAGTGTGTTTTATTTTTCATGTAACTTTGCATACATAATGTGACCGTGAGCTCATATCACTCCGAGGTTAACAGCCCCGAGGTCACTGTGAGACACACGCCTCTGATTAGCAACAGACTCAAAACTCAAACTATTTCATATATTAATGATTCATTAATGATACACTTTACCGTGATTAAAACACACACACACACACACACACACACACACACACACACACACACACACACACACACACACACACACAAACACACAGTTGGTAAACTCAAAAACTGCACGGTTGAAAGATAAGGAGAGATAATATGAACGAATGAAAGAGAATGAGAGAGACGTCACTCTGCTGTCACTTACACCCTCGTCTTCTGTGACTGTTCATCCACGGCACCCAGATCTTCTCAAGGGGATTCTGGGTGAGTTCGCTTTGCAGCTGTGCCATCTCTGTGTGTGTCTGTCTTTGTCACAAAGAAGTACAGGTATCTATCCAGCAAATGATAGCGTGTGTGTGTGTGTGTGTGTGTGTGTGTGTGTGCACGAGTCTGATAAGGCTGAAGTCTGAGGATTGAACTTCATCTATTGGTCAATTCATACCATACCACACACTGATGAAGTTCCTTCATGGTATTCCGAGACTTAAATCTAATCCTTATTTCACAACTACCAATCACTAATCACCTTTGTTACCAACAACTAATCATTGATCAGCATATTTCCATACACTAATAACGGACTATTAAGGTTTTCTATGACATTTCATAGATCAATAAATGTTGTTTCTCAATGTTCAATCACAGACTAGCATGTCTCTTAATGTGCAATCATGGATCAACATTGTTTCCCAGGGTCCAATCACAGACTAGCATTGTCTCTTAATGTCCAATCATGGATCAACATTGTCTAATCACTGATCATCATCTTCTAAATATGTTTTCGATGAAACAGGATGGGTGAGGTGTGTGTATATAATATTATATATTTTTATATTAGCCTAATGTGCATGTCTTTTGACGATGTATCCAGAGGAAACAACAGAAGCACAGGGAGAGCATGCAAACTTCACACAGAAACACCCTCGCTGAGCCCGGGACTCAAACCCAAGTGTCTTTATGAGTTGATGCACTTTTTACACCATCATGCCACCACCTTATTATATATTATTAAGTGAAAATTATACAATAGCAAAAACGTATTATTTTATTATGAATTTTACAATAACAATAATAATCATTGACATTATTACTATCAATAAGTGAAAGTTCTATAATAATAATAATAATAATAATAATAATAATAATGGTGAATGTTGTCCCAGCAGTAAATCCACAACCGTAGACTGGAGGCCTGGAAGTGCCCTGTAGTGACCCGTCACCCCGTTACCATGCAGCCATCTGAAATCTGATCCTTAGAAGAAAAACTCAAAGCAAGCTCAATTCATAAACACATTTTCCTCATCCTCACCTGTGCTCTCACAGCGGACACGTTTTCTGGGAGCTGGCTTTCTCGTCTCCATGTGATTCTGTACAGCAGAGCAATGTTGACATGAAGTGACCGGCTGCTCACAGATCCGTGTGTGTTTATAATTATCCACAGAACCCTCCACAAGCTGCTCAGCCCACAGGAGTATCAGATATAGCCACGGTTGCCAGATTGGAGCAAATATGCCATATTAGATGGATTTACATCTTCATCAGGGTGTGAAAAAAAACCCTCAGCAAAATAAAATTTAATACAAAATTTCAATTTCTTGCTATTTTGATGTCGAGTTGTGCGGCTTTCGTAACACTCACCATTGTTAAAAGTTTTTTAGCATTCATTTTAAAAGCTTTTAATAGTTCTACTTTACCACAATACAGTATGATGTGCACTTTAAAGGAACCACCGCTTTTGGAATACAGTGGTACCTTGACTTACAAAATTAATCTGTTCCAACGGCGAGCTCGTAAGTCAAAATTTTCATTTGACAAAATAAAAATTTCCATTGGAAATAACAGAAAGCCAACCCCCCTCCAACCCCCTCCCAAACTCATATAACCTGCCACAATCACATATATTTGACCTAATATATTGAAGATAAAATGTAAAAACAATAAATATTTCATAATAATAATAATAATAATAATTAAAATACATGTACATTAACATTAATAATAATTAATAATAAATAACAATAAAACAAGCATAAACAATAAGTCAACTATCCCTTCTGATCATCAACCGTGGTAAAGGTGTCACATGGGCACAAAGATGTCACATGGACAGGCATGAGGGGGTGCATAACGGAGAAGGAGTAGGAGGAGAATTTTGTGTATGTGCACGCCTCGAATGCCACGAATACATGCGGAAGAATACAAGGATAATTGGCCTGGCAAAGCCATTTCCCCAGCAGAGCTCGTAAAAATCAAAATTTTGATGGTTGGATGGGGCAGATTTTTGGTGAATTGAAGCTCGTATCATGGAAAATTCGTTATAAAAGACACTCGTAATACAAGATACCACTATATTTAATTTATTTTCTAATTAATTGTCATAATTTTTCATGACTGTTTACTTTAGTTAATACTTTCCTAGATTATCCACAATTTGTTATAAACAACTGCTGAAATACATGCTGACAGTCTGTCTGTCTTCCTTTCGACTTTTTCCCTTTTACTCGGGAGTCGCCACAGCGAATCATTTGATTCGTACGTTTGATTTGGCAGAGGTTTTTACGTCGGATGCCCTTCCTGTCACAACCCTTTTTAGCAAAGGACAGAAACGCGCTGACGACTTTGCAGTTACTCTTTACGAAAGTCAGCAATGGTTCTTTAACATGAACCTCTCACCGTAGATGAGTATTTCTACTTTAAGAGTGATGCAGCGGTGCTTTAAATTAATCAAAGTAAATTAATCAAAACTGGATTAAATTTGTTTGTGGCAGATGATGATCCAACACTTTCCTAATGCCAGTTGAGGTTGCTTTTTCCTTTAATTTGTCAGAAATACTGCAAATGATACACGTGATCCTTCTGCTCCTTTATCATCATGTGCCAACGTGACTCAACACACACTGATCAAGAGCACGTCATCGCAAATCCGCGTGCATCACTGATCAACTGTCCAGATTTCACAAGCAGAGCTATTTTTAGATCATAAATCTATTCTTGGGAGTCAAACATAACGTGATGGGAAAGACTGACACTTTAGAAGTCCAATGTTCTGTGTGTGTATGCATCAGTTCTCCATCGTCAAACTGGATTCAATCATAGGAACATTTGCATCTGAAGTATTTGTGTGATACTCATAAAAATCCAAAAGGAAAACATGGTAATGTTATAATTGTAAAGTCATTGATTTATTCCAGTTGTACACTTATGTTGAATTGGTCCTGTCATTACTGATTGCAGAAAAAAACTAAGACGAGCTATTCAAATCAGACAAAAATACCAGCCCCCTCTAAAAAGAAAAGGCGTTAGTTCTGCAATGAAAAAATACACTATATATATTATATACAGTCTGCCCCCTACTTACGAAACCCTCTGGGTACAAAAACTCCAGGTTACGAAAAACATATTCCTAAGTTTTTGTCCTCTACATACGAAACTACCTCCTTGGGGGGGGGGGGGCACTAATCAGTGTCTCTCCCCCTCATGCCGGTCCCAAGCCCGGAGAAATGCAGAGGGTTGTGTCAGGAAGGGCGTCCGACGTAAAACCAATGCCAATTTATGATGCAAATCAGAAGTCCTACCCCCATACCGGATCGGTCGAGGCCCGGGTTAACAACGACCGCCATCAGTGCTGTCAATCAACAGGGTGCTGATGGAAATTGGACTACTGTTGGTCGAAGACGTCGAAGAAGGAGAGGTGGGAGGCGTGTCCGTAGGCAGAGAGAGAAAAGGAAAGGCATGAGTCTCGGACTGAGAGTGGGGACTTTGAATGTTGGAACTATGCAAAGAAAAAGGAGAGAGCTCGCTGACATGATGCAGAGGAGGAAGGTGGACATACTGTGTGTTCAGGAGACCAGGTGGAAAGGTAGCAAAGCTAAAAGCTTAGGAGCAGGGTTTAAGCTATTTTATCACGGTGTGGATGGGAAGAGAAATGGAGTCGGAGTCATCTTGAAGGAGGAGTTTGTCAGGAATGTTCTAAAAGTGAAAAGAGTGTCAGACAGAGTGATGAGTCTCAAGTTAGAAATTGAAGGTGTAATGCTCAATGTTGTTAGTGCTTATGCCCCACAGGCAGGATGTGAGCTAGAAGAGAAGGAGAGATTCTGGAGTGACTTAGATGAAGTGATGCAGAGTACCGCCAGAGGTGAAAGAGTGGTCATTGGTGCAGACTTCAATGGACATGTTGGTGCAGGCAACAGAGGGGACGAGGAAGTGATGGGCAGGTTTGGTATCCAGGACAGAAACGCAGAAGGACAGATGTTGATAGATTTTGCAAAAAGGATGGAAATGGCTGTGGTGAATACTTTCTTCCAGAAGAAACAGGAGCATAGGGTGACTTATAAAAGTGGAGGTAGGAGCACACAAATAGATACATCTTGTGTAGGCGATGTAATTTGAAGGAAGTCAGTGACTGCAAAGTCATAGTGGGTGAGAGTGTTGCCAAACAGCATAGGATGGTGGTGTGCAGGATGACTCTGATGGTGAGAAAGGTGAAAAAGGCAAAGGCAGAGCAGAAGACAAAGTAGTGGAAGCTGAAAAAGGAAGAGTGTCGTGTTGTCTTCAAGGAGGAGTTGAAACAGGCTTTGGGTGGCCAGGAAGTGCTTCCAAATGACTGGACAACCACAGCAAATGTGATCAGGGACACAGGTAGGAGAGTACTTGGTGAGTCCTCTGGAAGGAAAGTAGATAAGGAGACTTGGTGGTGGAATGAGGAAGTGCAGGAGTGTGTACAAAGGAAGAGGTTAGCTAAGAAGAAGTGGGACATTGAGAGGACCGAAGACAGTAAACAGGAGTACAGGGAGACACAGCGTAAGGCGAAAATAGCAGTGGCTAAGGCCAAACAGAGGGTGTTTGATGACTTGTATGATAGGTTGGATAGTAAAGTGGGAGAAAATGATCTATACAGGTTGGCACAGCAGAGAAATAGAGATGGGAAGGACGTGCAGCAAGTTAGATTGATAAAGGACAGAGAGGGAAATGTATTGACTGATGACAGAAGTGTGCTGGGAAGATGGAAAGAGTACTTTGAAGAGCTGATGAATGAGGAAAATGAGAGAGAAAAAAGAGTAGAAGAGGTGACCATTGAGGAGCAGGATGTAGCAAAGATCAGTAAGGGTGAAGTGAGGAGGGCATTGAAGAGGATGAAGAATGGAAAGGCAGTTGGTCCTGATGATATACTGGTGGAGGTATGGAAGTGTCTAGGAGAGGTAGCAGTAGATTTTCTGACAAGAACATTCAACAAGGTACTAGAGAGTGAGCAGATGCCGGAGGAGTGGAGGAGAAGTGTGCTGGTTCCCATTTTTAAGAACAAGGGAGACGTGCAGAGTTGAAGCAACTACAAAGGGATAAAGTTGATGAGCCATACGATGAAGTTATGGGAAAGAATAGTGGAAGCTAGACTAAGGGCAGAGGTCAGCATTTGTGAACAACAGTTTGGTTTCATGCCAAGAAAGAGCACCACAGATGCAATGTTTGCTTTGAGGATGTTAATAGAGAAGTACAGAGAAGGTCAGAGGGAGCTACATTGTGCCTTTGTGGATCTGGAAAAAGCATCTGACAGGGTGCCAAGAGAAGAACTGTGGTATTGCATGAGGAAGTCTGGAGTGGCAGAGAAGTATGTTAGAGTGGTGCAGGACATGTATGAGAGATGTAAGACAGTGGTGAAGTGTGCTGTCGGTGTGACCGACGAATTCAAGGTGGAGGTGGGACTGCATCAAGGGTCAGCTCTGAGCCCCTTCTTGTTTGCTATGGTGATGGACAGGCTGACAGACGAGGTGAGACAAGAATCTCCATGGACTATGATGTTTGCAGATGACATTGTGATCTGTAGTGAGAGCAGAGAACAAGTGCAGGAAAATCTAGAGAGGTGGAGGTATGCCCTGGAATGAAGAGGCATGAGAGGAATGAAGGTTAGCCTCAGAAAATCAGAATACATGTGTGTAAATGAGAAGGACCCAGGAGGAACGGTGATGTTACAGGGAGCAGAGATAACGAAGGTGGAGGATTTTAAGTACTTATGCTCAACAATCCAGAGCAATGGAGAGTGTGAAAAAGAGGTGAAGAAGCGTGTGCAGGCAGGCTGGAATGGTTGGAGAAAAGTGTCCGGTGTGATGTGTGATAGGAAGGTATCAGCAAGAATGAAGGGAAAAGTGTACAAGACGGTGGTGAGGCCAGCGATGTTGTATGGCTTAGAAACAGTGGCGCTGAGGGAAAGGCAAGAGGCAGAGCTGGAGGTAGCGGAGATGAAAATGTTGAGGTTCTCTCTGGGAGTAACGAGGATGGATAGGATCAGAAATGAGTATATCAGAGGGACAGCCCACGTCAGATCTTTTGGAGACAAAGTCAGAGAGGCTAGATTGAGATGGTTTGGACATGTACAAAGGAGGGATAGTGAGTATATTGGCAGTAGGATGCTGAGGTTGGAACTACCAGGCAGAAGGCCTCGAGGAAGACCAAAGAAGAGATTTATGGATGTGGTGAAGGAAGACATGAAGGTCGTTGGAGTCAGAAAAGAAGATGCGGAGGACAGGGTGAGGTGCAGGCGGATGATTTGCTGTGGCGACCCCTGAAGGGAGCAGCCGAAAGTAAAAGAAGAAGAAGAT
This sequence comes from Plotosus lineatus, assembly GCA_024760905.1. NCBI lineage: Eukaryota > Metazoa > Chordata > Actinopteri > Siluriformes > Plotosidae > Plotosus > Plotosus lineatus. The sequence continues at coordinate 46,336,532 of CM045738.1, forward strand.
ACGAAACTACCTCCTCTTATGAAAAGCGCCAAACGCACCATTCAAAAATGCAAACGCACCAATCAAAATTTCACAAGATGCGCGAGTTGCTCTCTCATTGGCTGTCTCCCAACATTCCGCCCCGCTGGCCTCCCATTGGCCATGAGAGAGCTGACCTGTACCCATACTTCCTGTACCCATACTTCCTGTTTGTTACACGTGTGAAGGAGAGTTGAACAGGAATGTTGGCTTGTTTTGAGATTGATCATGCAGCGTTATATTTCGTTATCGCCGAAACCCCTCTACAATCGGGACGATATTGAAGCAGAAGGCGACCTTAAAGCAGTAATACAGTGACGGAGGCGATTACTTCGGCACAATATTGAAGCAGAAGGAGCATGAGCAGAGTACCCCATGGGACAAGACCTCCAATCTCGCAAGGAAGCAAATATTGAATCAGGACCTCTGATCTTTCAAACAGGTACTGTAATTCTGCTTTAAATACAACATCTCATCCATTTAAACATTGAAGTACAATTGTTCCGTTCGCTGCGTGTTGCGTGTGGGCAGAGCCCACATTCGTAAAACACACCAGAGACAGAGTTTTTGTGTGTGTGTGTGTGTGTGTGAGAGAGAGAGAGAGAGAGAGAGAGAGAGAGAGAGAGAGACAGTGTGTGTGTGTGTGAGAGAGAGACAGAGAGAGAGATACACGGAGACTGCCTACAGAGTCAGTCAGAGATGAAAGGAGGCTTAACTCTCTTTCGAGAGAGCACACTGAAGCTTATT
>CM045738.1:46339796-46414796 GCA_024760905.1 Plotosus lineatus
AACATCAGCGATCACTGACCTCGGGATAGACGCCGATGAGCGAGTCAGCCTTGGTGTAAAACTCCTCTTTCAGCGAGATGACAATGGCTTGGAAGTTTTCAACGGACTGGTCTTTAATGTAGTTCGCCACCTGTGATAAAACACATGAGTGTGTACATTACCGCGATTGGGAAGTTCAGCGGATGATAATCACATGTAATTGCTTCTTGAACACCAAACCTTGCCGATGTTGGTGTTGTCCAGAGCCGCGTCGATTTCATCGAGCACAAAGAAAGGCGCGGGTTTATAGCTGGAACAAAGGACAGAAAGTGATGACTACAGACGAGAGCCTTAGAAGGTTCCACTCAGACAGAATTCGCATTACCATTGTTTGTTTGCATTTTAAAAACAGCGCCAGTTCCAGATTGCGTTCGATAAGTATTTAAAGACGAATTTACATCCGTTGTCAAAAGTAAACAATTCAGAATGTGTTTAGAATATCGAAGAAGCAAAGAACAATAAAATCTAGGAGACCCAAGTCTTGCTATACTGTATTTTTTTTAATCTTAAATATATCAAAATATGACTGTTCCCAGTTGAAGTCTCCGTTAGCTATATTTTTGTCTGTTCTGGAGTTAACTGCCATCTGCTGGATTTTAGGACGCATGACATTCCGCAGCACAGGTGACTGCCAAGGTTCAACATTGTACAAATCTCACCATGTTAATGAAATGATCTGAAGCCATTCCAAATTTTAATGAATTGTTCCTTGATCCATGACATATTATTCCATCAATTTTCATAGAAATAGCATCAGCAGGTCACTTCTTACACTCACATAACCAAATCTCAACCAAAACCGTGGCAGAGGAAATAAAAATCCCGAAATCTACGAAGTCTCACCTGTGGATGGCGAAGAGCAATGCGAGAGCGGCTACGGTCTTCTCTCCTCCTGATAAATTATCCATGGGTCTGAACCGTTTCCCAGGAGCCACACAGTTATAATTGATCCCATCCAGATACGGCTCCTCTGGGTTCTCGGGTCCGAGGAAAGCCTGTGATGGCACCACAGAGTTTTATCAGCTGGATTGCTTCATGTCTGCACAATGAATTCATTTCCACCAAGCTGTGTACTCACTTGAGCGCTGCTGTTGCGAGACAGAGCTTTGTAGATCTCGTCAATGTTGGTGGCGACGGACTCAAAGCAGGCGTTGAAGCGATCGAACCTCTCCTTCTTGATCTGCTCGAATGCCTGCTTGGCTTTCTTGGCCCTCTTCCGAGCAGCTTCGAATTCTGAATACAAGACAGACATTAAGTTATACCTTGTAAACTTTACTTGTATGTTTTTGGGTGGGGTGGAGGGTGTACCACTCGAGGAATTAGGGGAAGAGCAAAACTGTCTCTCACCGTCACTCGTCTCCTGAAACTTGTCTCGAACGCTTTCCAGCTTTTCCATGGCTTTCATGTTGGGAGCGCTGATCCTCTGAAGGATGCTATGCTGCTCGTTGAGCCTCTGCTGAAGAGTGTTCATCTCCCCCTTGATCTCCTCCTCTGACAGTGAGTCCTGGGTCACATGCAGAAGACAACATTAATCATACAAGTACTCAAAGCTTTGGAAAACCGATCATGAAGATTGATTGTAGTTAAGCCCGATGATAAGCCACTGCTGCCATAAAACTCCCAACATCAAACCCAATTTAAAAAAAAAAAAAAAAAAAAGAGTAAAAAAAAAAAAAAGCATATTTTTAATCCTGGAAGACACTAAACAACTTTACGTGGCCTAACTTCTTGAACAACAACAAAAAAAAGACGGCAGCTGTCAGTCACCTATGACATGCGTTCTCTATCTGCATTGAGAAGAAATGAGTCTCCACACCAGCAGGTGTTGACCATCTGTTTTCTTTATGAATAGTAACCACGGAGATTAAAAGCAGTGCTTGTGTATTATTTTTTACATTTTTTTTTTTTTTCTAACATGATTCCTGCTCACTCAGACGGTTTCACGGAACTACTTTCAAATCAAAGTGAATGAGAACTTGGCATTGGTGAAGCCAGCCCCTACTGCCAGTAGAAGAAGAAAGGAAGAAGCAGAGGTAAGAACCTTACTGCCAATTTCGTGTGGTGAATCACACTGTGCCTTCGGCGGTTCCACCAGTGCCAACATGTCTGATACACTAGAACAACCACAGATGATCACTGAACAATGCTGGTGGACAACCACTTCTCAGTGTGGTGCGCTCCAAATTTTATGTCAATTGAAGCTTCCAGCCCGTAAAATCAAATTAGGCGCCATTGATTGAAACGTGCTGCAGGTGAAACCTGGGATGTATGGGAACTTTCCACAGGAGGATGACCTTAAACACATGAACCAAAGATTCATCAGGAAACAGCTCAAAAAGCACCAGGGTTATGGAATGCCCAGAAAAAACCCAGATTTAACCCCATCGACATGTTGCTGAGGATTTGAAAGGGGTGTGAGGAAGAGTGATGAAAATTTTCAGTGAGCTGATGTCAAAGACTGGTGGGAAAAACAAGAAATACGAAACCATCAACAAAAAGTAATTTCTACTAAAGTGAGCAATACAGTGGTACCTCAATTTACGAAATTAATCCGTTCCGGAAGTCGTTTGGTAACCTGGATTTTTCGTAAATTCAACTGCATTCTACATGTATAATGCGTGATTCGTTCCAAGGCTCCCAAATACTACCCTTTAAAAATGATAAAAGCATACCTTTTAAGGTACTTACTTCGTGTTCACCATGTCTTCTTAGCAGAGTTATAATCTTACAAATGTTTATGCAAGGTTAAAAGCCTGAGCCAAAAAATAAAGTTGCAATGAGCACACTCGGGGAAAAACTCATGAAACAAGCTGCTGCTCAAGGGAGCTGGATGGACCAGTGGGGCGGGATGTTGGGAGATAGCCAATGGGTGGGAGCTGTGTCATCCCTCCTATCCAATGGTAGGCCAGTGGGGCGGGATGTTCAGAGATAGCCAATGGGAGGCCAGCGGGGAGGGATGTTGGGAGATTTTCAATGGGAAAGCAACTGGTGCATTGTTTGAATTTTTGAGATGGTGCTTTCGCAACGTGAATTTATTTTGTATCCAGAGACAAAACTTTTACGAAAATGTTTTTCGTAACCTGGATTTTTCATTTGTTGGGCCTTTCGTAAGTTGAGGTTCCACTGTACTAACTTCCAAGGCCAAGGGTGTAATTACCTACTCCACAGAAGAATAATACATATACTGATACTTCTGTTCAATAAATGGTTAAAAGGAAAAAAAAAATCTATTTTTCCTTGTGGTTTTGTTCATGCAGACGGTAAAATTTAGCGAGGAAAACTATTTGCTTGTGGCCTGGCGAGCTGTCCAGGGTGTACTCTGCTCTCACCCTGAGTTGGCTGGGATGGGCACCAGCCTCTCCGCGACCCTAATTAGGATGAAGCGGTTACAGAAAATGAACTATTTGCTTGTTGGGGGAGAAAAAAAAAAAAAAAAAAAGTCATCATTCGTCTCCATGGAGTTCACTTACTTTCACGTTACTGCAAATGTTCTGGAGAGCTTATAGCTGTTATTTGTTGTGTGTGGTGTGGTGAAGATGACGACAGTACAGGAATGTTTGAAGGAATCATACCTTGAGATCTTCAGATAGGCTGCTGTAATCGATCTCAATCAGAGCCTCTTTGGCTAAAATGGTGCTTGAGGTTTTCTGGCTGCTGCTCAGACTTTCCTCCTGAGAGCTTCCCTGTAAATGTCAATCATTATTACTGTGATATGCACAAGAGAAGGCTTTGCTGCACAAAAATACACCAAAAAAATACAGCTGATATAAATTGCCATTCTCTGGAAGCCCCTCCCCACCTTAATCATGCTTGAAGGACAATGAACTTCATAATATCAAATAAAAGTTGTCAATGTGCATCCGACTAAACGGGGGGGGGTTCAAATTCCAACCAATTTAAAAAAAAAAAAAAAAAAAAAAAAAAAAAAAATCACATCAAAAGTAAATAAGAATTACATAATTATTAAAAGTAAATTAATTAATTAAAATGGTAGAAATTCACTCATCTTTAATTTTAAATTTTTAATATTTTTATCCTCTCTCCTGAGTGGCACATCGACGAGGTGTGTGACTATTAATCCTCAAGTTCGAATCCGGGTTGATGCCACAGCCATCCATGACCGGGAGTCAATGGGCAATTGGCCAAGCTCTCTCGGGAGGAAGGGATGGCATATGCTCACTTCCCTGTCCCTCATAACGATCACCAGCCAATCATGAGCATTTGTGAGCTCATTCATACAAGGGGGTGGATAGCGCTTTCCCTCCGAGTATGTCAGACCGGCCCCAAAAATCCATGCGCTGCATTTCGAGAAGAGGTGGGTGGCTAACATTGCATGTCACGGTGTGTGTGCGTACAATAATATAAAATAAGCAATCGAGGTGCTGGACTTGGATAAAGATTGATGCGCTGAAGTTGAAAGAATTAATAATTGATGGGATAATACTACAGAGGCTGATGGCAGCTCTCAGCCTCACTCCAAGATAATGTGTCAGCTTGCAGATTATTTCCTTAAGATTTCATCTGAAACATTATGAGGAACCTTTAACGCTCCAGATTTAACACTGACAGCTGAATCGTCCTGGCCTTCACAAGCACACAAACAAAATGACTGCTGTGTACAACCTGGTTATACATTAGCAACAAATTTTAAAGTCAATCAGAGCTCAGGGGTGTGGTTAATGTCGGGGGATAAAAATCACAATACGTGACAGTACAATCCCCGCGCTTCAATTTATGCAGCTTCAGTGCATCGCGTTTTTTTTTTTTTTTTAATTCATTGAATTAAAAAATAAGGAAATTTAAGAATCATAGGGGGGAAAAGTTCAGGAAAATGCCACCAAACAAGGTCAATTATCCAAAAAAAAAAAAAACAACTCAAAACCCCCGAAACAAAACTACTTCCATTTTTATGTGCGGTGCGCATCTGAGTGCATGCACGTCTGTATGTGTGTGTATTTATATTTTATTTACATCTTATGCATTATTTTTGAATGTTTCATAATTATAAGCATTTACACTGTTGAATATGTATTTATTGATATTATATACACATGTACGTATACGTCTGTTGGGGGGGTTGATCCTACTTCGCGGAATTCAGCTGTCACGGGGGGGATCTCGGTCCCAATTAACCGTGGAAAGTGATGGATCCCTGTATCGTGTAGTATTATATTAAACACAATGCTTGTAGATTTCAATATGATGTTTGAATAATGTACCTCCTCCTGACTGATGTCGTCCATGGTTCCTGATCGAAGAGGAAGTTTAATGTCTTGCATTTTACAGGCCTGCAGCAGGTTGTGTCGGTCACTGCGCTTCTGTTCCAGCTTTGTCTCAATGGCCGTGACTTCCTTCTGAAGCTGCGTCAGCTCTCTAAATGCACACAAACACATTCATAACACGTTATACTGGGAAAGATGGCAGGCGATGGAGTAGACAACCGAAAAAGGCTTTTCAAGTTCCTGAAGTTTCACAATCTTTCAAAGTCACGACAAACTAAATGTTAATGATGATGTGAGCTGGAAGACATCATTTCCCGGTTTCAAACCAAACCGAAAAACATGTTCTAATTACTTATATAAACAGCAAGAGTAAAAAAAACTTCTCACTTGTTAGCTCCACCGAGTTTCTTACGAATTTCTTCCATTTCATGGTTTTTGTCGTTGACCTCTGACTTCTTGGTCAGGTGCTGGTTCTTCAAGTCCTGAAGTTGAGCCATGGTCTCATCGATGATCTTCATGTGTCTCTGTTCCTCCTGTTTAAAATCATTTAAACACGGTTACACTGTGAAACAAACACGAAAGCGCGTTATGTTTACCAGCGTCAGCGTTCCACAAACATCCATCACCTTCTTTAGTCTTTCGATCTCGTTATCATCCTTCTTCACCGTCTGCTCCCACATCATCACCTTCTCCTGGTCTTCCTTCAACTGGTTCTTCTCATAATCCAGCTGGATCGCCAGACGAGTCTTCTGGGTCTCGAACTCCAAGCTGTAGAAATCGGTGTGAGGAATGTTCAATTAAATAAGAAATCATCTTTTTTTTTTTAAATTCTTGAGAAGTTATTCATTTTGACTTTTGTTTTTGAAACTCAACACTATATAGCAGTGGTGGCTTAGTGGACAAGGCAATGGGCTGCTAATCCAAAGATCAGAGGTTCAATCCCCACCACTGAGCAAGGCCCTGAACCCTTAATTGCTCAGTTGTACAACTGTAATTTGTTCTGGATAAGAGCGCCTTCCAAATGCTGTAAATGTATAAAAACACAACAGACCCAAACATTTACAGGATAAATGGTACAAGCTGGACCTTATCCAAAAATAAACCCGACAGACTGATCAGGACTGATGCATAACACTGAATCATTCTGAAGAGATTTATTTCATAGTCAGGACCAGCTCACTGTACATTTCCTCCAGCAGCCCCCACACAGGGGTAGTTTTGGATTTGGTTCAGCATCAACCACCAGAACAGAAAAGCAGTGAGGCAAAAAAAATTAAAAAATAGACGCGCACAGGGAAGGTTTCGCAGGCGGTTCAGCACAGTTTAAAGTGGTGGTGGTGCAGCAAATAACTAACGAGCAGTAGGTGTAAACAAAGTCTGAATGGATTGTGATGAACACGGTTCATAAAAGGTATGAAATGTGACAACACGGAAGTGAGTCCTGAGAACCACCACCAGGCTTGAAAATCTTTTGAACATTTGAGAGGTTTATGGTAGTCCGCACCAGTTGATGGAGAACACCATGAGAGTGTCAAGATTTTAGAAACGCGCTGAACCACCATCAAAGCCGTAGCCCCCGCTTGAGGCCTGCTTTCCTTGTTAAATGCATCCTGAGGTTATTTTTTTCTATTCCATGATTGGTGGATTTCTATTATGTAAACCCACGATGGGGAAACAAAGCAGATGTTTGTTCACACACAGCGTAGATCTCTAGATTTCAAACAGCAGCTGTGTGGCAACACTTTGGATAGATGATCATATTCAATAGCTGCTGTTGCAAGGATGATGAAAGGACCAGAATAGTGCAAAAAAAAAAAAAACCCAACAAAAAAAACAAAGTTCTAGCTTTAAAATTCAAATTAAAAAATAGCAAATTAAAACCAGGGGAAATAAAAACAATGAGTTTAATCAATTTTACATTCTTTCTTTTTTTTTTTTTTTTAAGAAACTGTAAATATTAACATTAGCAAATCCATAAAACCACGAATAAAAAGAGACTATTTCATAATACGCCATAACAAGCATAGCAAGTTTGAAAGCCCCAGCTTCAACACATCGCAAATAAATATTCAAAAACCTAACATACCATTTTGCCTCTGTGACCTTGAAAAGTAGGTCACGGTCACTTACACACAATGTCTAGAAATTAAAGTGTAACAGACAGACGTACGTATGGAACCCTATAGCCTTCGAGCTACTTTGTGGGCGAGCACCTTCTAAAAGAATTCAATAATTTGACAAAACACTGAAGAAAAATTTTACTTTATTGATTTCAATTTTTTTTTTTGCTTCCACTTTTGAAAAAAAAAAATTGTGATTCCTAAACAAACTACAGCGATCCCTCGCTACTTCACGCTTCAGTTCATCATGGGTTTTTCAAAAATATTCATCGAAAAATAAGGGAAAAGTTAATGAAAATGCTGCAAAACAAGGCCAACTATGCAAACCCCCCACCCCCACAAAAAAAAACCCCAAACCCACCAACAAAACTACTAACATTTTTATGTGAGGTGCGCATCTGTCTGTGTGCGCATATTTATATTTTACTTTCATCTTATGCATTATTTTTGAATTTTTGTGATGGTAAGCATTGATAGTGTTGAATATGTATTTATTGATATTATATACACATATACATGTACGTATAAATCAGTCATGGGGGTCGATCCTACTTTGTGGAAATTCAGTGTTCGCGCAGGATCTTGATCCCTATTAACCGTGAAAAGTGAGGGGTCACTGTGTATAATAATCAGACCGCTGTATACTGTGATGAAGTCAGAATCCAGTATTCAAAAAGCTGGATTTTTTTTTTATTCTTTTTGTCCGACCATGCAACACTTTTACACTTAACTGTTGACGAATAATTTTTCTTTTTATTATTAGAACCAGAAAAAAGTTAATACATTAGAGGTTTTTTTGTATGTAATTTAATTCTTTCTTTCTTTTTTTAAATAACACGGCGGTGACTAAGAAAAAACTCCATGTTTTTGTATTGGTTAAATTACCGACCTTTTTAAAAAGTTATACCTCATCCAGCTGTTAAAGAATAAGTGATGTGTTTAAACTCGCTCCTGATTCTCCTCACCGCTTCTTTGCGATCTCATTCTGCCTTTTCACTTTCTCCTCTTCAAACTCACGAATGTTCCTCACGCCAATCTCCTTACAGAAGTCGAAGAACACTTCATCCTCCACCTAAAAAAATTACAGATTTAAAAAATTAGAATAAACATGAAAAACCTTGCACACGCCTATTTTTGGTTCATATCCCAGAAACACTCTCCCTCGTACCAGGTTCATGCGGTCTTTCAGCTCCTTCATGTCTCTCTCACGTGATTGGATGATCCTCTTGATGTCGTTGATACGAGGCCCGAAGTTAGCCAGCTCGCTCTCTAGCTTGGATTTTTCCTGAAATAAAATTCCTGTGACTGCAGAGCCACGTCTTTAACATACCCCATTGGATTAAACTCGGTAATAATCAGACTCTCACCTGCATATTTAAAGAAAGGTGGCGTGTTTTGGTCTGCTCGAGGTCACTCTGAGAGTACTTCAGCCTCATTTGAAGCCCATGAGCCTGAGACTGCACCTGACGAAGCTCCGCCTCCTTTCTTTTTGCTTTCATTTGCTCCTACAACAGAAGAGGACACTGTGTTATCTCTCAGCCCCCTGATCGCTGAGGCCGGTGAGAAACGCAAATCGATGGGATTCACCTTCAGCTCATCAGTGAGCTTTTCTTTCCTGTCCTTCAGCTTGTCCACGGCTTTCTCGTCCCAGCGGCGAGCTTTGGCCTTGAGGTCGCTGGCACCTCCGGAGATCACACCAGATTTCTGGAACAGGGTTCCATCTAGAGCCACGGTCTATGAAGGCGTGTCACAATCCACAAAGTAAAACATTACTCAAACAATTAAGTTTGAACGTTTTTTTAAGGAAGTTGTAATCTGACATGTTTGGTGTAATGGCGCACCTTGTGCCTGTAGGGCCCTCCAAAAGCGATCCTTCGAGCATCCTCTACGTTTTCACACACAAGGGCGTTCCCGCATGCGTATTGCAGGGCTTTCTTGATCTGTAGAGGCTCGTAGCGAATGACGTCAATCACTAGCTTGGCACCACGCAGCTCACGCAGCTTCTCGTCTGTAGGTTTGACCTGAGAGCAGAACAGCAAACATTAATGGATTCAACCAGAACACCAAAAATGCTTATGTACTTTCATCTGTCCACACCACATCACGCATCTAACCCCGTCCACACCACAACAAGCACCTCAAGATAGTCCAGCGGTAAGAAGGTTTCCGGTTCTCCTCTCTGCTCTTTAATGTACTGGATACAGTCCCGTCCGGTCTTCTCCGAGTCCACGATGATAGCGTCCATGTTTTTGCCCAGCACTTTGGTAACAGCAATCTGGTACTTCTTTTGAGTGGGCTGGCACAGGTCTATGAGCCTTCCGTACTGCATGGGGAGAGAGGGCGGAGAGAAAGAGCGAGAGGTTTAACTGAATAGATCAATGACAATTACTGTTAATTCTTTATATTTTAAATTTATAAAACACTGGGGACTTAAGACACCTGACCAGGTCAGTACCCATGATAGATCTGCTGGAGGTTCCTCACGCAAATAAAAATGACCATGTTCATTGTAGTCTGTCAATTTTATTTATTTATTTTTTTGGTCCAAATTAGAAACAGTAACCGCAGCATACAGAGAACAGATTTATATTTTTCACAACATACCAATGCTGCACTGAAATAAAGTCCGTAACTCGTAATTTCCGAGTTATTCAATACAAGTCAACCTTACAAGCAGATTAGCAAATCCATGTTAACTAAATTGCTACCTAGGCACCAGGGATCTCTGCTAATTCCTTCCAAAGCGTACTCACCCCACTTCACCCCAAACTGAAACATCCTGCATCGATTGTGGAGTTTAAACGTACCACTGATCCGGGATAGAGTCGCTTGATGCTCTCCATGATCTCAGCTTTGCGCTGCTGTCTGCTGTTTTCCTGTCTATCTATACGCGCATCACCAAGCTGCTCCATCACCTGCACACAGGTATTAAAATAAAATATATATTAAACAAACAAAAAAAAAATCAGTAATTAAAGCTACCTCAAAATAAATAACCAAAAGTGAAAACTGTTCAGATCACAGCAGGTCCACTCGCATTTTGGATAGAATAAAGAAATGAATGCTAACGGAAACAGTGTTCATACCATACCTGGTTAAGCTCCATATTAATCTCATCGATCCTCCGCTTGGCTTGCTCCACCTCCTCCGTAAGCTCCTCCTCCATCCGTTTCTGTTCATCCAAAGACTGCCTACATCACAGGAATAGAGGATATAATTATGCACGGATTTATTCATGTATAAATTGTTTATTTACAAAGTAAAATAAAGCAAAACTGCAGGTCAAATCAGCTTCTATCTTTCTTTTTCTCCTCGAATCATGCTGTCGGCACTAACCCCACCCCCACCTCCCAGTACCTGCTTGTGGTGATGTAATCCTCAAGCTTCTCAATACGCTTCTGGTTCTCCTCAATCTCTCGGATCTTCTGCTTGATCTTCGCCTGTGACAAGACAACATCCAGAAATAAAACCACACCTAAAAACATATGACATCATCCTCTACCGTCTGAAATTGCTAGATTTCATCTACAGTACCTCCGTCTCCACTTTCTTTCTCTCCTCCAGATCTAGACGGTCCTGGTCAGCTTTCTGATCGCGGTTAAACTTCTCTAGCTCCTGTGCCAGTGTAGCGGCTCGTTTGCTAGCCTCTTCTTTCAGACGGTGATACGCTTTAACCTTTAACACAAATAATCGAGATCAATTTATAAACATCAACTTTATTACACACACACACACAAACAGGGATCCCTCGCTTCCCAAGATTAATAGGGACCAAGATTGCCACTCAACCATCAAAATCCGCGAAGTAGGATCACCCCCACAACCCCGACTGACGTATACGTACATGAATATATGTGTAAATATCAATAAATACATATTCAATGCTATAAATGCTTATAATAACAATTAAACATTAAAAAATAATGCATAACATGTAAATAAAATATAAATACACATACAGACACACGCAGATGCGTGTGCACTCACTTAAATGCGCACCTCATAACAATGTAAGTAGTTTCGATGGGAGATTTTGGGTTGTTTTTTGTTTTGTGTTTGTTCAGAGGTTTTTTTTTGCATGATTGGCCTTGTTTTTGCGACATTTTCCTTAAATGTTTCCCCGATTCTTCCTTAATTTACTTATTTTTTTAATTTGATGAATATTAAAAAAAAAAAAAAAAACACGCGATGCACTAAAGCCGCACGAATTAATGCGTGAACGATGAAGGGATCCCTGTATACTAGTCTTTCTAAAAAAAATTAGCATATTGTGAGAAAGTTCATTATTTTCTGTAATGTACTGACAAAAATTAAACTTTCATATATTTTATATTCATTGCACACCAACTGAAATATTTCAGGTCTGTTATTGTTTTAATACTGATGATTTTGGCATACAGCTCCTGAAAACCCAAAATTCCTATCTCAAAAAATTAGCATACTGTATCATGAAAAGGTACTCTAAACGAGCTATTAACCTAATCATCTGAATCAACCAATTAACTCTATAATTAACTCTAGGCTGTTCCCAGAGTGCTCTATCAAGGCACCTCAGTGGGACGTCTGTGGGAAGGAAAAAGTTTGGCAGAAAACGCTGCACAACCAGAAGAGGTGACCGGACCCTGAGGAAGATTGTGGAGAAGGGCCGATTTCAGACCTTGGGGGACCTGTGGAAGCAGTGGACTGGGCTACAGGTGCCGCATTCCCCAGGTCAAGCCACTTTTGAACCAGAAACAGCGGCAGAAGCGGCTGACCTGGGCTACAGAGAAGCAGCACTGGACTGATGCTCAGTGGTCCAAAGTACTTTTTTCGGATGAAAGCAAATTTTGCATGTCATTCGGAAATCAAGGTGCCAGAGTCTGGAGGAAGACTGGGGACAAGGAAATGCCAAAATGCCTGAAGTCTAGTGTGAAGTACCCACAGTCAGTGATGGTCTGGGGTGCCATGTCAGCTGCTGGTGTTGGTCCACTGTGTTTTATCAAGGGCAGGGTCGATGCAGCTAGCTATCAGGAGATTTTGGAGCACTTCACGCTTCCATCTGCTGAAAAGCTTTATGGAGATGAAGATTTCATTTTTCAGCACGACCTGGCACCTGCTCACAGTGCCAAAACCACTGCTAAATGGTTTCCTGACCATGGTATTACTGGGCTCAATTGGCCTGCCAACTCTCCTGACCTGAACCCCATAGAGAATCTGTGGGATATTGTGAAGAGAAAGTTGAGAGACACCAGACCCAACACTGTGGATGAGCTTAAGGCCGCTATCGAAGCATCCTGGGCCTCCATAACACCTCAGCGGTGCCACAGGCTGATTGCCTCCATGCCACGCCCCATTGAAGCAGTCATTTCTGCAAAAGGATTCCCAACCAAGTATTGAGGGCATAACTGAACATCATTATTTGAAGGTTAACTTTTTTGTATTAAAAACACTTTTTATTGGTCGGATGAAATATGCAAATTTTTTGAGATAGGGATTTTTGGTTTTTCTTTACTTTTTTGCCAAAATGATCAATATTAAAACAATAAAAGGCTTGAACTACTTCAGTTGTGTGGAATGAATCTAAAATATATGAAAGTCTAATGTTTATCAGTACATTACAGAAAATAATGAACTTATCACAATATGCTAATTTTTTGAGAAGGACTAGTATATACATACATACATACATACATACAGGGCAACCCCCCATTATTCGTGGGGGTTGCGTTCCGCCCCTTCCTGCGTATCCTGAAAATCTGCAAGTTATTACATGGTTTTTAAAGCCTTATGTATGATATTCCCCACACACACACACACACACACACACACACACACTTTATATTATAAATTTCCATGTTCCTGGTGTACCTGGTTCTCCTCAAGCTGCAGGTCCTGGCCCTGACTCTGCGCTTCCTCTTCCATACGTTCCTCGAACTCCTGCCTTGCCGTGTCTACAGCTTTCTGCTCGCGCTCTAGCTCATCCATGTCTGTCTTGCGTTTCTTGTAGCACTTCTGTGCATTCTGTAAAGATTTCCGCGCAGACTCCAGCTTCTTGATCTTGTGTGCGGTGTTTTCTTTTGCCTTGATGTACTGCGGCCTTTTCTGGTTCAACTCCGCGTCCTTCTCTCTACGAGCAGAGAAAAAAACAACAACCAAAAACAGGTATTAAACAATCACTGAAGACAGCAAAACCTTCTCGTTATAGCATCGCCCCTCACCTCAAAGATGCTTTGTTCCCAGAGTAATCACTGATAACGTCCACATAAACATTCAAGTTTGAAAACCTGTAGTTTATTTTGCTTTTTCAATTATTTTTAATACATTCATTTTATGTATTTAATGTACTCTGTACGTACATTATAAACCCGAAAAATAAAGTGTTGATCGCTTCCCTAATCCCTTCATACTGCTCTGCTCTCCTTCCATCTCTACCTCTCCTGTGCTTTCATTATCCATTTTCTCTCTCATCTGTCATCCCTCCCTCTCACTCTCCCCATTTCTTGTCCTCCCTTCCTCCAGCTCCCTCATCCTCCTTTCATCTCTGAGAGAAAAAACCCTGTCAGAACACTCAACAGAATGAACTGTTTTAATTTAGCAGCGTGATTGTTGAAGTTTCCAGGATTATGGGCGGAACGTTTTCGGTGGACGAATTTACATCAACGGAACGGACGATGGCCATTTAACAGTGAATGGGCAAGATGGCGCTTCCTAGAGGGCGACGTTGTAGAGTTCTCAGAGTCAAATTGTTTCTTTGTTTGTTTGAAATGTTGTTTTTGTTTGTTTGTTTTTTTGCACTATGCTCGTCAATGACCGCGCGACCCTACTACAGCTATGAGAGCGCAGTCGTTTTGGACATTTAGAACTGAGCACGCTCATCTCCTATCCTGAGCTAATATGCTATGGTAGCTCAATGCTAGCCGCACCCCGGATAACAATAAACCCAGGCGAAGACGCTGCAGGCAGGGAGGGGCCAAACGACGACTCTGGCGCTTGGTTAGCAGTGGAAGGTTAGCACTACCGGTCATACTGTTTGAAAATGTTCAGTCTCTGCGAAACAGGATGGACCAGCTTCATGCTCGGAATGTGGCACAGAGGGATCTACAGGACTACTCCATGCTGTGTTTCTGTGAAACATGGCTTGAGGAGAGTACACCCGACGAGGCGACTACACCAGCCGGCTACAGGGCCTTCAGAGAGGACCGGAGCGCAGTAGCTAGCAAGAAGAACCGCGGCGGAAAAACGGCGGATTCTCGTTAAATAAACCTGGTGTACTACTTCTTCTTTCTTCTTTTACTTTCGGCTGCTCCCTTCAGGGGTCGCCACAGCAAATCATCCGCCTCCACCTCACCCTGTCCGCCGCATCTTCTTTTCTGACTCCAACGACCTTCATGTCTTCCTTCACCACATCCATAAATCTCTTCTTTGGTCTTCCTCGAGGCCTTCTGCCTGGTAGTTCCAACCTCAGCACCCTACTGCCAATATACTCACTATCCCTCCTCTGTACATGTCCAAACCATCTCAATCTAGCCTCTCTGACTTTGTCTCCAAAACATCTTGCATGGGCTGTCCCTCTGATGTACTCATTTCTGATCCTATCCATCCTCGTTACTCCCAGAGAGAACCTCAACATTTTCATCTCTGCTACCTCCAGCTCTGCCTCCTGCCTTTTCCTCAGCGCCACTGTTTCTAAACCATACAACATCGCTGGCCTCACCACCATCTTGTACACTTTTCCCTTCATTCTTGCTGCCACTGTTTCTAAACCATACAACTTCTACACTTTTTCCTTCATTCTTGCTGACACTCTCCTATCACACATCACACCGGACACTTTTCTCCAACCATTCCAACCTGCCTGCACACGCTTCTTCACCTCTTTTCCACACTCTCCACTGCTCTGGATTGTTGAGCCTAAGTACTTAAAATCCTCCACCTTCGTTATCTCTGCTCCCTG
Organism: Plotosus lineatus; assembly: GCA_024760905.1. NCBI lineage: Eukaryota > Metazoa > Chordata > Actinopteri > Siluriformes > Plotosidae > Plotosus > Plotosus lineatus. Next base: position 46,355,111 of record CM045738.1, read on the forward strand.
TAACATCACCGTTCCTCCTGGGTCCTTCTCATTCACACACATATAGTCTGATTTTCTGATATTCATGTTTCTTCATTCCGCTCCTTTCCAGGGCAAACCTCCACCTCTCTAGATTTTCCTGCACTTGTTCTCTGCTCTCACTACAGATCACAATGTGTACTGACTGGCTGTAGATTATCTCTAAACCTTGCTCTGAGAATGGAGAACATCTAACTTTTGAAGTTGCGGCCATTTCGTTTACCCAGAGAACTGTTCATTTGTTTCCAACAAAACAACAGGCATAGTGCAATATAAATATAATATAATTTAGTGCAATTTCATTATTGCGGTTATCTACTGATTTATTTATTATTATTATCATTATTATTATCATCACCATCATCATCATCCTTTTCTGTTTGTAACTTGACTCCTTAAACAAGCGCACAAGAATTCCTGTGTGTAAAAAACACAAATGGCTATTAAAAATCCTGACTCCTGAACGCTCCTCTCTGAAAATAATTATAAACAAATGTCAATGTTAGCTCTACATGACGCTTTCTTACTGTCTCCAAAGCTAACTTACCAAGTGTCACTAAAAGTCGCCAGCTGGTATGCTGTAGCAACAGCTGGATTTTCACACCCAACCGAGAGCGAAGGCTACGTCACTAGCTAATCAGTATAGCTGAATGGCCACACTTGCTAGCTAAACTATGCACCATCTTTTACATCAAACCACAAAATCGCGAACCAGCCTTTGCTGATAGGTATACGTGATTTTCTGATGAACTAACACCAACCCGCAGTGTGACGACAACTGATGACACGGCTGCACTTGTTCCGCACACTACATGAGGTAAAGTCTGTTGGGTTTTTACACCCGAGCCTAGTGGCTCATCAGGCCGGTGCTTTTCCATAGCGTGAAGCGACCAGGAATTCAACTCCTCTTGGATGGGACGCTGGTCCGTCGCAGGTTACCTTCCCAGTATATTTTACTGGTACCCATTTATACTGCTGGGTAAACAGAGGCACACTTGTAGTTGAGACCTTGCCCAGGGGTCTTAGCACAGTGGGGTTCGAACTGGGATTTGAACACACAACCTCCCGATCATGAGTGCAGCACTCTAACCACTACACCACCGGCCCCACTACACTCGATGAGAGTTCACAGTTTATCATACACTTTGAAACTAAACCATTCACATGGACGCAGTCTCACTTGATCTCTTTCTCCACAGTCTGCTGATCTCTCATCATCCTGCCGAGCTCCTTCTTCTTGTCCTTCAGCTCATCCTCCACGCGGTCCATGCGCTTGCGGTCTTTGTCGATTTCTTTGTTGCGTTGCCCAAGCTCACGGTTCAGTCTCTCGATCTCGCACTCATTGTGGTATAGCTTGAAGAGCTGCAGCTGGACATTCGCACGTGCCACTTCATCTTTCAGCCTCTGGTAGCGCTCAGCCTTCGAGAGGAAAAAATAAAGACATGTTTTATTCCTCTTCCTCCACAGAGGACCTACCGCCAACACTGGAGACTCCTTCCCGTCGTACCCAATACAAACAGAATATGACATGAGCACCATTCCCTCACCTCTTCTTTCTCCTGTTTGGCCTCTTTACGCTCAGCGGCGATGTTCTTCTTGCGGTGGTAGTTGAACTGTGTGTCCTCCTCAGCCTTCACCATCTCCTTCTTGCGTCGATCGTACTCCTGAGAAAGCTCACCGGAGCGAGAGATCTCCTCGAACAGAGCCGTCCTCTCCTTCGGGTTCTTCATGGCTATGGACTCCACTGCACCCTGACACACACCACAACAGATATTTTCTTCCCATTCGGACGTTTGAGGTCCTGCAGGTTACCTGTGTTAAAAATCTCACCTGAAAGACCAGAAAGTTCCGGGCCTTGATGAGAATGCCGAGTTTTTCCAGTTCCTCACTGTAATCGGGTAATCCAACCACTTTATTATTAATACGGTACTCCGATGAGGACCCTGACAGGGAGAGGGAGAGAGATTGAGGGATAACAGAAGACAGTAATTGAAAGAGGACAAGCAAGGAAGAGAGAGATGGCGGACAGAAGAAAGCGTAATGGACAGTGAAAGATTGGGGGACAGGAGAGAAAAGAGAGATGAAGGGAGGGAGGGAGGGAAGAAAGAGAGAAATCAGGGGCGGGAGGACAGAAGATGAGATGGAAGAAGGAAGGATGGAAGATAAAAATATGGAGAAAAGGAAGACAGGGAGGGAAGAAAGGGAGGAAGACGAGTCAAAGAGAAAAAACAAAGAAAGAGACAGAAACATGGACAGTGGAGAGAACAGCGAGAGAAAGGAGGGAAAACAGTGAAGGGGAGCGAGAATAAAGATGAATTATTTATACTTGGATGAACTCAATGTTTTTAATTTATTTAAAATATTTCATTGTAAAGTTTGAATAAAAATCATTGAACCCAGTCCGTGCATTGAAACCGTACACCGAGTCGCCGCATGTGGTTTCACTTACTGCACGATACGTTGACGTGAGTGCGTTATTTCCAGCCTTACCGATGATGACCCTGGTGAAGGCACGCTCCTCGCCATTGTCCTCCTGGTACACCATGCTAACATACGCCCGGTTAGCCGCCGGTTTCCCTACGGGCGCACCATGAATTAGATCTTTTAGTGTTTTCACACGCAGGTTGCTGGTTTTCTCCGCCAGCACGAAGCTGATGGCGTCCATAAGGTTTGACTTCCCTGAAAACAAAAACAACAAAAAAAAAAAAGTGAAATGATTTGGAATCACTTAAGGGGTGGGGCTTACCGTTTTGTCAGAGGTATACAATGATTATTAAATATCCTCTGAAAGGAAACTATTTATTTTCCCCATCAGGTTAAATATTGAATATCAATATGAGCAGCAATTCAGAGGCTTTAATCTAATAATAATAATAAATATTCCAGAGTTCTTTCGATAACTATGGGTTCTATGAAGGGTTCTGCACGAAACCCTTTCTGATCAGAGATCTTAAAAGCTTATTTGGCTGTACATCCTAATGATTGTGTTTAAAACGATGTAGTACAGTGATTCCTCGCTACTTCGCACTTTAGTTCACTGCGGGTTTTTAAAAAAATATTCATCGAAAAATTTTAAAAATAAGGAAATTAAGGAAAATAGGGGGGAAAGTTAAGGAAAATGCCACAAAACGAGGCCAATTATGCAAAAAAAAAAAAAAAAAAAACCCCACAACCCAAAACTACTTACATTTTTACGTGAGGTGCACATGTGTGTGTGAACACGCATGCACGTCTGTGTGCGCATTTGTGTATTTATATTTTATTTACATCTTATTCATTATTTTTGAATGTTTAATTGTTATTATAAGCATTTATAGCGTTGAATATGTATTTATTTATATTATATACACATATACATGTCCCCAGTGCGGCTAACTGGGTTATCAAAGGCGGGCCATGTCTCTCACTGTCTATGGTGAGAGGCATGTAAAAGAACCATTGCTGACTTTCGTAAAGAGTAGCTGCAAAGTCGTCAGCGTGTTTCTGTCCCTTGATAAAAAGGGTTGTGACAGGAAGGGCATCCGACGTAAAAAACCTCTGCCAAATCAAACATGCGAATCAGATGTGGCGACTCCCGAGTAAAAGGGAAAAAAGCCGAAAGGAAGACAGACAAACAGACACATATACATGTACATATACGTCAGTCAGGAGGGTCGATCCTACTTTGCGGAAATTCAGCGTTCCCGGAGGGTCTCAGTGCCCATTAACCGTGAAAAGTGAGGGTTCACTGTATCATCAAACCTTTAAGAAGTCCAAAAGAACCCTTAAGGTAATTCATGAAGAAACCATACAAATACACCAAGCACCATGACACTACATGCTAAAAATGTCAAAGACAGGCTCTTGATATTTGTTTTTTAATCACACAAATAGTTTATTTTTTGGATTCTCAGGATAAATAAACGTGTTCAAAGGATTCTCCAGGCAACATGTTAACATGTTTCTAGTGGGAAGGCTACTAAAAAAAAAAAATTGCACCATAAAATTTCCTCCACTGTGATGCAGAAAACCAGTAATTAAAAAAAATAATCAAGACCAAGATGTGATTATTTATATAATTTTTTACTCCAGTTCATAGACATCGAGACAAAGAAGCAAAAATTGACTTAATATGTATGTCCCTAATTATGCATCCGGGAGAAAGGGGTGTGTGACTGAATGACTATGTTTGGAACTAAATGTCGTTTACGTACTTCATATGAAATTGCTCGTGACCACCAGGCCATTTCACATAAAATTTCACATCACTGCCTGCATGAAAAATGTCGCTCATCGCCAATGGAATCCCCCACATCAAGAACTTCATTGTTTCTGCTGACTACCTTTTTTGTTTAATCTACACTGCAAACCAAATAATCTGGAATTAAATGAACACTGGGACAGTCTTCCTCGATTGGCCGCCTGTCCATGTGCAAGTTTGGCACCTCCGCATGCTGTGAACAGTGTGACTGAGGTCACGTTTTATTTTAGATTCAGAATGAGACTGGATCAGCACGTTTTTACGCACATGTACAAGTGAATGGCGGCTTCTCAATCAGAAATTGTCCCTGGTCTGAAATCAACATGGATATTTTAAGAGGCTAATGTTTAGTCTTGTGCCTGAAGTTGATAGTGAGACAGAGTCAAGTCACACTCTATATGAACTTCTAGGGTTTCAACCATCCTGTTCTTAGGTGCTGTTTTACGTGATCATGGACTGGTATGAGGAGGCGGGATGGCATAGTGATGCGCACGTTCGCCTCACAGGAAAAGGGTCATGGGTTCGATTCCCAGCTCGGGTGTTTGTGTGAACTTTGCATGTTCTCCCCATGCTTGTATGGGTTTCATCCCTATACTCCGGATGGGACAGTGGTGGTCTCGTGGTATAGGGCGCTGGATCGCGGGGTTCAAGTCCCACTCTCCATAAGATTGTCACTGTCCCCCAGTTTAGGTAACTGAGCTATCAAAGGCCGGGTGTGTCTCGCACTGTCTATGGTGAGAGGTTCATGTAAAAGAACCATTGCTGACTCTTGTAAAGAGGAGCTGCATAGCCATCAGCGTGTTTCTGTCCCTTGCTAAAGGGTTGTGTCAGGAAGGGCATCCGAAATAAAAACCAAATCAAACATGCAAATCATTCGCTGTGGCGACCCCTGAAAAAGGGAAAAAGCCAAAAGAAAATCTCATCTCTCTCTCAGGTTTCCTCCCACAGTCTAAAATCATGCACAGTAGGTTCATTGGCTGTTCCAAATCACCCCTACAGGTGAGTGTTGGCCCTGTGCTGGCCTGGCAAGATGTTCAGGGTGTACCCCACCCTCGTTCAAGTCAGCTGAGATGGGCACCTGCTTCCTCGCTACCCGAATAAGGATCAAGCGGTTCAGAAAATTAATGAATGAAAAGGTATGAGACAGCATCTGGACAGTTCCTATATATTTGTTTTACAAACAAACAAACAAACAAACAAACACCCACTGCTCAATTTCAGAGCTTATTTACGTTTAGTGTAATGTTCTTATTTATGACTTGATCAGATTCCATTTTCATTTCATGAAGATAAATGTAAGAGCAATGTGTTTGTTAAATGTATGACCAATGTGTTCAAGCGCCGGTTCGAAGCACCACAACCGGTCATCTTTTTGCAGGTTCGCTCAGTTGTGACGGAAGCGCGATAAAGTCTACAATGAATGCAAGTTACAAGTAATTTCCTTCTCCCCATCAAAAGCTTTGCAAACATTCATCTCCAACTTCACCATCAATTTAACTGTCATGCTCCATTTAGATATTAAATAATAAATTATTTTATTTTGTAGCTAGACTGTAAATATACTGCACCCTATATGATTAAACTATTCATCCGAGTAACTAAACTGACTAAAGACACATCTAAATATATGCTTTATGTGCAATAATTTTAATTTATAATGACCTGAATGTCTGTTACAAATTTGCTCAACTCACCAGATCCATTCGGTCCAATAATCGCAGTAAACTTGTGGAAGGGCCCGATTATCTGTCTCCCTTTATACGATTTAAAATTTTCTATCTCGATTAACTTTAAATAACCCATTTTACTTTGTTAAAATGAAGTTTAATTTAAAGATTACAAAGGGAAAAAAACACCCCGTAACCAGTTTACTAGCGTCTTTGCTAGTTTAGCCACTTAGCTAAAATGCTAACACTACTAGTTACCATGGATATAATCAAATATCAAAACGTCATAACAAATCACCAAACTGAACCCAAATGCATTTACAATTAATAACAAGAGTATGAACTAATATAACTATTTTCAGAAGTTCCGCTGCAATTTCTTGGGCGGAAACGCAGCCAAACTTGCAGCGGACACGGAAAAGTAAACACAATTATCTGCGCGCCTACTACATTGTGATATCATACATTCTCGCGAGATTTCGGTGGGTAAAACCTCACGGGATTTAAGTAACATCTCGCGATGTTTTGGGGGAAGGGCCTGGTAAAATAATTTCTCGGGATTTTTGAACAAAAGATACGCAAGAACAATTAAATTATGCAATTTTGATAAGTGTTTGATAGATGTTTCAGTTTTCATATATAATATGAAATATATATGAAAAAAATCCCCAATAACGACAGGAATCATAACGACAGGAATACATAAAAAATGTTGATACAGTTGACTGGAAAATGACTTGGAGTAGTAGTTGACAAAAAAAGAAAAAAAAAAAAAAAAAAAAAAAAAAATATATATATATATATATATATATATGGTTCAGACAATAAAAAAGGCAAGAGAATGGTTCTCAGGTAACTTCACTTCTGCTGGTGTTTGTCAGGGCTGTATGTTAAGCCCAGTTCTCTTCATCATTTTTATGAATGAAATTGTGTATGAATGTAATCAAAGTGATCTTAGAGGCATATTTGTTCAAGAGAATATAAAGGAAATACTATTACTTTTATTTTCAGATGATCTTGCTTTGGTTGATGACACATTAATAGGTTTCCAAAAACACTAGATTTTCTTGAAACAGTCTGCATTAAATGGGGGTTTGATGTAAATCTTGACAAGTCTAATGTTGTCGTTTTCAGAAATGGGTTTCCATTAAAACGGAAGGAGTGTTGGTCTTATGCTGGTAGGGAACTCAAATGCGTTTCGTATTATAAATATTTAGGACTTACATTTTCTTCAAGATTAATTTGGTCGAGAGCGTGTGATACTATGTCTATACAGGCAAGAAAGACAGTTGTTCCAGTATATAGATTAATCAATTCTTTTCATTCAATGCCATTTCAAACTATTGCTAAAATTTTTGATTATATGATTTCTCCATTATTATTGTATGGTGCAGAAATTTGGGGTTGTAGTTTCAGGGAACCAATTGAAAAAGTCCAGTCTGATTTCTTCAAAAGGTGTCTTGGGGTTTCTAAACATACGTCTAGTAACATTATCCGTGGTGATACGGGGAGGAGTTATATGTGTCTTAGACATTACAGTCGTTGCATTAGTTACTGGTGTAGACTTATTTATATGGATAGTTTGCATTACCCAAGGGCTTGTTACGAAATGTTGAAGCGTTTTGATGAGCAAAATAAAATTTGTTGGGTTTCTCGTATTCGGGTATTATTGTTTGTAACTGGGTTAGCACATGTATGGATTGATCAAGATTGTGGTTGGACAAACTTATTTATGGAAGTATTTTCACAAAGATGTAAGTATATTCAGTTTCAAAATTGGCACTCTAAAATTTTCGAATCATCTTTTCTATAATATTATAGTGGTTTCAAATCCAATTTAGGTGTAGAGAAGTATGTAGTGGAATTGTTTTCAGAAAAGGATTTACTAAGATTGTAAATTCCATGGGGTATTTCGCACAATTTGAAAATTCAGTTATCTCGATTTACATGTAATGAAAATCCCAATGTGCACAAAGTGTAGTTTAGACTGTAAGGAAGATGAGTATCATTTCTTACTTGTTTGTCCTGATTTTAAGGCCAGCAGACAGCAGTTTTTACCAGAATATTATTATAATGAACCTTCCATTTCTAAAATGAATCAGCTATTGTCATCCACAAATGTAAAACTTATCAGATCTGTATCATACTTGAAAAGAAATCTGCCAGTATGATATGAAAAATTGTATTAAAAGCGCACTGTATGTATTTTGTGTATTAGCAATATGGGTCACGAGGCCCCAAATGCAAATAAACTTGAAACTATATATATATATATATATATATATATATATATATATATATAAATAAATGCTACAACTTTAATTAAAAAGGGTTAAAATTAAGTATTTCATTTAATTATTTAAATTGTCATTATTGATTGTTATTTTAGGTTAAATTTTAGATGAGAATTAGTAAATAGAATATAGAAATAAAAAATAATGTTTAGAGTTGGACCAGTTTTACAGTGATTATGGTTAGGAATAGTTTAGGTTTATTTAAGTTAAGGTTGGGTGGCACGGTAATGTAGTGGTTAGTATGCATGCAAATGGCTTTGTGTGTGTTTGTGTGTTTGTGTGTGTTTGTATACCCAACCTTCACTTAGTCTTAGCTGAGATAGGTACCTGCCTCACAACCTGATGTGCAATCCTAATAGGAATAAGTGGTTTGGCCAATTACTGAGTGAGTTTAGAGTTTGTACTTAAAATGGTTGTTGTTGTTGTTTTGTGTGTGTGTGTGTGTGTGTGTGTGTGTTTATGAGATTAAGGTTTTGATTGGAATGGATTTACTTGGGTGGACATATTGGATTAGCATTGCAGAGGTTAAGGTAATAGGGTTTTTTTGTTTGTTTTGTTTTGTTTTTTAAGTGAAGTTTAGGTTAGATTAGGGTTAGTTTTACTCGGATGAAGTGCAAAATTAATAAATGTAAAGGTAGATATTGATTATTATTTGTTGACTGGGGTAAAGTTTAATATCTTATTCATTTTTACTGGGAAGGGCGGTGGTGGCCTGGTGGTGAAGTGCTGGATTACCAATCCCAAGGTTAGGGATTCAGGCCCCACTGATAACAGTTGTCACTGCTTGTCTCCCCAGCACAGCTAACTGGGTTATCAAAGGCCGACCATGTCTCTCACTCTCTATGGTGAGAGGTTCATGTAAAATGTTTGCCGTCCAGATTAGCTGCATAGCCGTCAGTGTGTTTCTGCCCTGCAATGGCCTGGCAAGCTGTCCAGGATGTACTCTGCCCACATGCAGAGTTGGCTGAGATGAGCACCAGCATCCCCGCAACCCTTATTAGGATTAAGCGGTTCAGAAAATGAATGAATGAATGGATTTTACTGAGGTAATGTCCAAGATTATGATTAGTTTTTAATAAAGTGAATGTTCAGATTAGGATGCTTGATGGAGATTTTTCTGGGTTCTTCCCACACTTTTCAAAATGTCAGTAGATGGAGTGAGCATACTAAATTGCGACTAGGTGTGTGTGTGTGTGTGTGTGTGTGTTGTGTGTGTGTGTGTATGAGGCCCCCAACAGTTTAGCGTCCCATCCAGGGTGTGATCCGACTCACACAGTGAGTGCTTCTGGGATAGATCCCATCTCCACTGTGGCCCTGAGCAGAGAAAAAATTAGTATAAATTAGATTACAGTCTGTCTAATATCACACAGACTTCATTACTTGTAGCAGAAATATGGAATGGTATTCATTTTAATTAAATATTGCATATATTATTCTAATAACAGTAATAATAAAAGAAAATTAAATGGTTTATTCTTATGAACTAAAGCCCATTCATTATCCCTATAGGGAGATCACTTCCGGTCTGTGGGATGACGCAATTCTCCGCCTACCTACCAAGAAAATCGTGTTGTTGCTCAGAGGTGGTTTCTTGGAAACCCATGCACATCGTGTGTGACTTATTCTGCTTGAATAAATTTGTAAAAAGCACAATTTCATGCTTTTTAGCTGCACCACGTGAAGTAGGGGAAGGTAATTTACTAAGAGTTATTCTGTATAAATAAATATTAATTTATTTGAAGCAACGTGTGTGTAATTAAGGTACAAATCTAGCACATTGCGTAGCGCGCGCTCACACACACACACACACACACACATACAGAGAGAGAGAGAGAGAGAGAGAGAGAGAGGCGAGCAGCAACACACGTGATCTCGCTTTCTGGGAATGTTCCTGGAAAGCAGTGCGTGGCTCGAGTGCGGAGGAAAGACTGAAAAAGACACTTACACAGGATCCTGCGGTGGACACAAACAAACTGACTGGATCATGATCTGTCTGCTGGACCTCTGCAGTTTATCATGGATTTAAACCCTACACGCATACACATATAAGTGGCAGGATTTGAAATGGAAACATACCCAAGGCTGTGGTTCAGGGTTGGACAACACGAGGTCTGTGTCACCGCCTGGCTCTGTTCTGTGGTCTGGATTGAATATCTACACGTCTTTTCAAAAATCACAACTCAGGTCTGATTTGGTGTCACCGTGAATAGCTAGCTGATATCTGGAGCCTTTCGTGTAAATAAATAAACAAACACAAATAGAGAAATCAGTGTTCCAGGATGTGCTGAAGTTGCCGCAGTGCTTCATTGAATCTGCGACTGCATGGAGAAGGTCAGTGCTGCCAGAGAGGCTTCAGAAACATTATGATTAAGACGCAGAATAAAAATGAAACAGCAAGCTGAAAGATCTACCAGGAAATTAAATAAACCATACAAATATAATGCTCGATCATAGAATAAACAGAGTAATATTTTTTCCATACCGAACTGTAGAAAGAAATTATAATACATCATCCACTTTGGGTTAAAAAGGTCGCTTTTGTATCTGTTGCTTATTATAAACATGCAATACTTTAATCAAAAAGATTTCATTAACAGAAGTGGATTGCGAGGTCATTTTTAAAGAAAGTTGTAACACACACACACACACACACACACACACACACACACACACTCACACACACACACACTTACGTCAATAATATATTTGAATTTCCCAAGCCAGAGACAACTACTAATAGAATATTATGGAATCTAAATGGAAGAAGTTCTGGTGTAGAACCTGACCTGTACTGTATCTTCTCGATCATGTCTAAATTGGTTTAATGTAAAACTTGATTTTAAAAAAATTGGAAAATGAGATCCCTGGAAAATTCTCGGAAACGGGTTTAAAACAGATGATCTCACTTCACAGATTTTTATCTTCCCCTTCAGACATTTTCTTTTTTGTTTCCCCACAGAAACCCAAAGTGGTTCATCTTGCTTTTGCTGCTCTTCAGCTACACCCTTGTTTGTTACAGTATTTCCTCGTATCTGATCGCTCAGGATTCCCCGAGTGATTTTAACGACACCCGTTCGAGGGGGCGGGCGGTTCTGTACACCGACATAAATAACAAATCATCTCAGATTCACAAACTCGCGCTGCCATCAGGGCTCCTTATCAGCACTGCACTCTGAGTGAAGACCACAAGCATGACATTGCTTCCTTCTCTGCACTGGTCATCAACAAATTATTCCTCCTTGTCTAAAAACAACACAAAGGATAGTTTGATCACATAAAATGTTTATCTGTTTACTTTACTCAATCTTTTAAACTTTATATATATATATATATAAATATAAAATGTGTGTGTGTGTGTGTGTGTGTGTGTGTGTGTGTGTATATACTGTATATATAAACAACTCAAAAACACTTCCTGTAAAGGGGAAATGTTATAAAGGTTTTCTTATTCAACAAAACTAAAATATAACACTGTAAATGCTAATATAGAGAACAGATCTGGGAAAATTACACCTTATACACATGCACACATACACACACACACACACACACACACACACACACACACACACACACATACATATATATATATATATATATATATATATATATATATATATAGAGAGAGAGAGAGAGAGAGAGAGGATTTTCTGAGTAGATCCTTCTGTAGGAGAGTGCTCAATACTTTTTGATAGAGCAAATAACAATAAAAATAAAAGGACAGGAAAAAGACTTTCTATTAAAACTCCATTTATCACTTTGTGTTATCACATTTTTTCACATTTATGTGATAAATGGAGTTTCAATAGAAAGTCGTGTGTCAGAGGGGAACGAGCTGGAGTACCGGTCGGTCATCGTCGACTTCGTGGACTGGTGTGAGCGCAACCACCTGTGCTTGAACACTAGGAAGACGAAGGAGATGGTGGTCGACTTCAGGAGAAGCACTCAAACGCACACACACACACATTTACTAGTGAACATCCAGGGACAGGACATTGAGACAGTGGACAGTTTCAAGTACCTGGGTGTTCACCTTAACAATAAACTGGACTGGTCCCACAACACCAACGCCCTGTACAAGAAGGGCCAGAGTCGCCTCCACCTTCTGAGGAGACTCAGGTCCTTCGGCATATGCAGACCTCTGCTCAGGACATTTTATGACTCTGTGGTAGCCTCTGCAATCCTCTACGCTGCCATCTGCTGGGCCCCGGGCAGCACAGAGCGGGACAGAAAGAGACTGAACAAGCTGGTCAGGAGGGCCAGCTCTGTCCTTGGCTGCCCACTGGACTCTGTGGAGGAGGTGAGTGAGAGGAGGATGGTAGCAAAGCTCACATCCATCCTGTCCAACAGCTCTCACCCACTGCACCAGACTGTCGAGGAGCTAAGCAGCTCCTTCAGTGTACGACTGAGGCATCCTCAGTGCAGGAAGGAGCGCTACCGCAGGTCGTTCATTCCCACCGCTATCAGACTGTACAACGCCACTTTGTAACTGTCTGTGAAAATACCGGTTATGTGCAATAAAAACCCCGCGCACTTTAATCAACCACATCTACCCCACTGACTGTGAACCATATCAACCCATCTACTCTGCCCTCAGATACATTACACTTTAATATAGGCCAATCTATAAAGTTGCTCCATTCTTTTCTTTTCTTTATTGTTTAGTAATTTATACTATTTATGTATCTATTTATTTATTTACTTATATAATATATGTATGTGTGTATGTTTGTACTTGTATCTATTTTTGCACCCCTACTGATAGTACCTCAAGAGCCTGTAACAGTGAATTTCTCCATTGTGAGATTAATAAAGCTGTATCTTATCTTATCTTATCTTATCTTATCTTTTTCCTGTCCTTTTATTTTTATTATATATATATATATATATATATATATATATATATATATATATATATATATATATATATATATATATGTATGTAATGTGTGTGTGTGTGTGTGTGTATACAGTATATATTATTGTATATTATATATATTTTTGTATATAAAGTTATAAATAAACGGATACAAATTAATGCATGTTCACAAACTATAAGTGTTAATTTAAAAATATATCAAGTAATAATTTCCTTTAAAACATGCACTTATATAAATACTGTATGTGTGTGTGTGTGTGTGTGTGTATGTGTGTGTGTGTGTGTGTGTGTGTGTGTGTGTCTGTGTGTGTGTTGTCATCACATTCATTATTCCAATTATTTCAGTTTTGTGTGAAGCATAAAGGTGGGTGTGATGTTCTCGATCTAAATTGTGTCGCTTACTTTGTCCTTTGCTATACAGTACCAGATTTCCTTAAATCCTCAAAGCACAGCTCATCTGGTTCAAAATGTACATCCACCTTTAGCAGAATGATTATTTTGGGTTCTTGTGCCAAAGCTGAACACACTGACAGTTTTTTCTCTCTCATTTTTATGATACTATTTCCTCCTTTTCAAACTGCTGTAGGTTTTGGATGGGGCATGCACAGTGCATCTCTAAGTCAGCAGAGAGAGAAACATTCGTGGCCCTGAGTGGAAGCTTCAGACTCGATGAGCTCCATGTCGAGCCACTCGGGACTCCTGCGATCAACCTGGACTTCATTCCACAAAAACCTGACAGCCAAATACGAGTAAAGGAGCACAGGCTGGAGCAGAACCAAGTGGACTCCTCTGAGGAAACCCAGAGATTACAGAATGCTATGACACACCTTCATGAGTCGGGTAAGAGGAAGAAAGGCAAGACTGTTCATCCCAAAAACCTACAAATTACTATACAGCAGAATCTACAGTGAGTTTATACATCTAAGAGAGTCTTGCAGATGTGAAAGTGAAGATCTCATTCATTGGTTTTCTGAACTGCTTAATCCTTATTAGGGTCGTGGGGAGGCTGGCACCATCTCAGCCGACTCTGGGTGAGGACAGAGTACACCCTGGACAGCTCACCAGACCATGGCACGGCAGAAACCCACAGATATCTATGCAGCTCCTCTTTACGAAAGTCAGCAAGGGTTGTTTTACATGCCTCTCTGACAGATATGGCCGGCCTTTGATAGCCCAGTTAGTGCACTGAGGGGACAGTGACAACCCATTGAGAGTGGGGTCTAAACCCCCAACCTTGGGATCAGTGATCCAGTACCTTTACCACCAGGCCACCACTGCCTTTTCCCTCATTAAGTTCAATAGAAATTTGTTTTTACATTATGTCCTTACACACTAGATTTAAGCAATCATACATTCTGATTGGTTCCTCTACTTGTAAGATATCAGTCCATATACTGTGAGTTTTCTGAATGTATGGAAGCCGATTTTTGCCTCTTTAAAAATTGTATAGTATCCCATAACTTTGAGATACCAAGTCATAGTATGATAACAATAAGTCATTATCCCAAGATGTGAATGTCCTGTGTGAAAAGTGAGGGCGGACGGTTGCAGAAAGTAAGCAAACCCAAGGTACACACTATAAAACAAGCTATCCAGTGCAAGAAATGTGAAACCAAAACATGAGCAAAGAGCTCATAACGCAGAGTCCTTATATAGTGCAAGCAATTAGTGCAAAAGGAACCTGATGTGATGATGTCTGATAAGAGTCATATTTTCAGTCATGTGAATGGGAGAATTGCAAGGATTGCTGGGAAATGTAGTCAGAATCCAGAAGGCAGCAGTAGAAACAGCTGTAGCTCTGACAGCTAATAATTATAAGAAGTCATAATCGTAATAGAACAAGAAAACAATCCACAATTTGAATATTCAAATCCATAATTATGCGATCTGAGAGATCTGAGATACAGTACTATGCTACTATTCCGAGAGAAAAAAAATAAGGTTCAAAACAGGATAAAAACACATATAAGATTACAATTCGTAGTTTTAATATATAATTAGATATAAAACAACAAATAATAGTATTGAGATGTATTCATGATTATGAGATAAAATTTATAGATTTTAGATGCAAATCTTAACTATGAGATAATTAACATTTATGCTTTTACTGTATAGTATTAGTTTTATGTATTACAGAGGCTGAGCATATGCACGGTGTAACGATATGTTTTATTAAATCATTAAAAATTTTACTATAGTCAATATGATATACAGTATGTACATGTACATATATGTATTACATGGGAACACAAGAATACATGGGTTTTCTTTTGTGGTCAATTTTCTAAAGCCAGAAACTAATGCTGCCACCAGCATGTGACTGTGACAAAGTGTGAGTGCTTGTCAGATATTCAAACATTATCCACTTGGGATAACAACTATTATCCCCCAGATCTCACCATTCTAATGCAGTGTATGCTCATTCATTCATTCATTTTCTGAACTGCTCAATTTTAATTAGGGGCTCAGGGAGGCTGGCGTTCATGTAGTGTAGACAAACATATCTTAGTTTTAAAGATAGAGTTACAATTATATAAATTTAGATAACTATTTGATTCAATGTATAGATTTAATAAATAGCCATAAGATTAAAGCCATGATGTCAAAGATATCACAAATATCTTCTACTCATGTGTAGATATATATGTATATATACAGTATATATATATATATATATATATATATATATATATATATATATATATATATATATATATATATATATATATATATATATATATATATGTGTGTGTGTGTGTGTGTGTGTGTGTGTGTGTGTGTGTGTATATGTATATATATATATATATATATATATATATATATTATACAGTATCTCAGAAATACCTAACTCATATATGCCCATGTAAGCACTCATATACCAATAATCACAAAAGTACCTCAGATTCTCCATTTATCTTATTATCATAAGTTTTATTTTATTTTAGTTTGGATTTATTTGATACTAAGACAATATAATAATCACTACTCTTGTTATTTCGAACAAAACTATTCAGAAGGGTATTGGAACAGTCCTTGATTCAACATCAGACTTTCTTGTTTTTCTTGTTCCGCAGGCTGGTATTGGGGCTCGATAAACGCAGGCCAGGCTAAGCAGCTTCTGAACGAGGCTCTGGATGGTTCCTTCCTCGTGAGAGACAGCTCAAACCCGGGTTACCGCCTCACCCTGTCTGTGAAAACCGAACTCGGCCCTACGCACCTGCGCATCGAGTATTCAAACGGCCACTTTGGTTTCGACTCTGTAGTGATGGCTCGACCTCACCTTCGCCAGTTTAAGGGAGCTGTGGACTTGGTGCAACATTACACTTTGGCTTATCGCAGGCAGGCGGCTCACCGAGAGCTCAGAACAGATCACGATACACTTCCGACTGCAGCCACAGAAAACACACTGCAGCTGAAATTGACTAAACCGCTGCGCAAGGCAGTGCCAAGTTTACAGCATCTATGTCGGGTCATCATAAACCAGCATTCGCACGATCACAGAAATTTACCTTTACCAGAAAGGCTGAAAGATTTCCTGCAGAAATATCCATTCGTACTGTAGATTGTCCGCAGTATTCAAAATTATTCTTTCATTTTCAGTCATATCGGGGCAGTGGTGGTCTAGTGGTATAAGGCGCTGGATCACTGATCCAAGGGTTGGGGGTTCGAGTCCCACTCTCCACAAGGTTGTCACTGTCCCCCCAGTGCAGCTAACTGGGTTATCAAAGGCCGGTCATGTCTCTCACTGTCTATGGTGTGAGGCATGTAAAAGAACCATTGCTGACTTTCGACAAGAGTAGGCTGCAAAGCCGTTGGCGTGTTTCCGCCCTGTGATGGCCTGGCGAGCTGTCCAGGATGTACTCTGCCCTCGCCTGAAGTTGGCTGGGATGGGCGCCAGCCTCCCCGCGACCCTAATTAGGATTAAGTGGTTACAGAAAATGAACCGAATGAATGAATTTTCAATCATTTTCTGAACCCCTTAATCCTAATTAGTGTTTGGCGTCCCTCTTAGCCGACTCTGGCCGAGGGCACACTACACCCTGGACAGCTTGTCAGGCTATTGCAGGACAAAACCATGCTGACAGCTATTTTTTTTAAAAATCAACAATGGTTCTTTTACATGAACCTCTCAGTACAGTGAAAGAAATGGCTGGCCTTTGATAAACCAGTTAGCTGCACGAGGGAGACAGCAGTGAAAACCCCTTAATAGTCGGGTTGAATTCCAACCTACGGACCAGTAATCCAGCACCTTACCACCAGGCCACCACTGCCCACTACTTTTTGCAATTTTTCAATATTTCAATATTTTCTAAAATGTATAATCAGTCAGATTTGGGCTTCACACTTTCTCATGAGGGTTTTAGTGATAAATGCAGACACAGTGAATCATCACTATATATATATATATATATATATATATATATATATATATATATATATGATTATGGTAATTCTAGTTGTGTATAATTTAGTTATAAGCACTTATTTGTTTTTTTTTTTGTTTTTTTACCAAAACCTCAACCAATCCAAGCTTTACATACGAACTGGATCATAAGTTCTTCCAAATCATATTTGAAGCCAAATTTCTGTCTTGTTCTTCAAAGCCATTAATTTAATCATTATAAATCTGCTATAAAATGTTTGTTGATCTTATCTTGCTCTCAGATTTGAACGTACATGAACTATTTGCCTGTACCAGCATTTTAACCAAAAATTAACCCTCTGACAGTGTGTTGTTTGGGGTTTTAATGTCAATTACACATCTGTCGACATATTTTTTAATGTTTCGCATGTTATATGGTTTATAAACTCTGATTTCTTGAATTTGTATGTGATTATCGTCAAAACGATACACTGTGTGTACTATTGTTTTTATTTTCTTATAGTTCTGGAATATTAGAAGTGACATATCAGTGTCATTATTTTGCGACGTGTCAGATATAAAGTAAAGTATCATGGTACACCAATAGTACCACAGCAATGTCATATTTACAGTCAGCTTTGGAGGTTTCATTCATAATAATCTATTGGATGCAGTAAACAAAGCAAATATCTGACCAAAGGTGGTCGAATTTCTGACTTGAATGTCATGACAATATTCATTCAAGTACAACTTGAAATAAAGAACCACAAATAAAGATATGTGATTACTTAAATATATATATAAAACTGTAAAAGTACAGAAAAAGTTAAACATGAGAGAAAAAATCTATTCATATTCATTCATTTTCTGTAACCGCTTAATCCTAATTAGGGTTGCGGGGAGGCTGGCGCCCATCCCAGCTGACTCCAGGTGAGGGCAGAGTACACCTTGGACAGCTCACTGGGCCATTGCAGTGTGGAAACACGCTAACGGCTATGCAGCTACTCTTTTACGAAAGTCAGCAATGGTTCTTTTACATGAACCGCTCACGCAAATTTGTCTTGTTTTGAGTAAAACTTATACCCCCATTTCACTGGAGCGCAGCAGACTCGCGGAAGCAAAAATGCCGTCATCCTCCAACGTTCCTCAGTTGTTCCGTCATCTTCCGTGTCCTTCTGTATGATTCCAAATGTATTCCTCCGCTTCCGGCAGGCCAAAATCCTCCGCGAACGGGCTTTTGAACATGTTCAAAAGCATGCTCACGGAAAAATTTTCCGAAAGTGTTCCCTTTGGTTCTGCAGTCCTTCTGCAAATGTTCCATCATTTCCTCAAACGTTCCTTGATCATTTCTTTTATTCCGCCAGTGTTCCTTTATCGTTCCGCGAGCCTTCCCCCACTCTTCTGGATGGTCAAAAGCGGCCACAGAACATTTGCGTTAATCTACAGATTTCCATGGAATACTCACGGAAGGTTTGCAGAATGGCTGCGGATAACACGGAAGATTTGCAGAACACTCACAGAAGTCACTTCCACTAGAAATATACAATTATTCTAGTTCATTCACTTTTTTTTTTGTTTTGTTTTCCTGTTCATGTAATAAAGTTTTGAAGTTACAATCACTGTGGTTTGGACTCGTGTGCATGCTTTTTAGTCTGGAATGATTTATTGAGGTGCAAATAAAAGGAACGTATTGACATTATTGATATTAAACATATTAACATATGTTAAATTTTAAATTTATTGTAAATTATAACATTATAAACATATGGTAAATTACAAACAAATGTTAAATTTTACATTTATTGTGCATTCTAAAGATATTGTAAAATATAAATATACAGTACTTTAATAAACATCTTGTAAATTATAACCATATAGTGCATTATAAACATATTGTAAATTACAAACATGTTAATTTTTAAATTTATTGTACATTATAAACATATTATAAATTATAAACATTTAGTCTATTATAAACATATTGTAAATTACAAACATATGTAATTTTTAAATGGATTGTACATTATAAACATATTATAAATTATAAACATTTAGTACATTATAAACATATAGTGCATTATAAACATATTGTAAATTACAAACATATGTCAAATTTTAAATTTACTGTACATCATAAACATATTATAAATGAGAAACATATAGTATGAATGAGAGAATGAGCTTCCTTGGTTGAATAAGCGTATTTATAGGCGGAATCAGGAGCAAATCCTTTGATCTTTGCCAATTTTTCCTGGTTGCAACGTGGTTACTCTGGGTATTCAGTCATTCCTCAGTTATTCCTTAGTCTTTCCGTGTTGAACGTGAACGTTTTGCCTTCATTCCGCCTGCTCCGCAATCATTCCAAAGCTCTTCTTTCTAAAATGGTGTAATGCCGTAGTCGTTCCTCGAGTGTTACGTACTTTCTGTGAACATTCCGTGAATTATCCGAAGGTCTTCCTTTGCAATCCGCACTGGTTCTGAAGATAATCCGAACGCTTTTATGCATGTATTTCGACAGTGTACCACGGTCTTTCTGTGTCTTTTCCGCACATTCCATGAACGTTCCGAAGGTGTTCCGAAGGTACAATTTTCCGTAGGTTTTTGACACATTTTCCATGTAAAAATACCGAAGCTCCTCTGTAGAGTGCGTTCCACGCCTTTCTGCCACGATCTTTGCATTCCGCGCTTCAGTGAAATTGGGGTATCAGTAACGGGCCGATATTTGTCTGTCTTCCTTTCGGCTTTTTTCCCTTTTACTCGGGAGTCGCCACAGCGAATCATCTGATTCGCACGTTTGATTTGGCAGAGGTTTTTACGTCGGATGCCCTTCCTGTCACAACCCTTTTCAGCAAGGGACAGAAACACGCTGACGACTTTGCAGCTACTCTTTACGAAAGTCAGCAATGGTTCTTTTACATCAACCTCTGACCATAGACAGTGAGAGACATGGCCCGCCTTTGATAACCCAGTTAGCTGCACTGGGGGTAACAGGCCAATATTTGAACATTCAGTAATTCTGTGTTTGTACAGCAGAAGTTTATTTTTGCTTCTCTTTTCTGCCGCTCTGATGATGATACTGTTAAGCAAATACATTTGAATTATATTCCGTTTTAAAGTCAACATGACTGAATAAGTGTTTTCATTTGCATTAATGTGGTCTAATTCCTCCTGAAACGATCAACATTTAAAAGCAGGTTTAACAAGTGTGTTAACCTTAACCATTTCAGTTTGGGGAAAAGCAGAACATCATGAATACGGAAAGGAACCTGGGAAAATGTTACTCATGATGGAAGACACTGAAATGAGACGAAACATTTCCATAAGTTACAAAAATTTGGGGTCTTTGCAGTGAGTCGTTTCATTTGAATCAAACGGTTCATTGGATGCTTGAGTACTTTTGGACGTTTTAAATGGGTTCCAAGGAAGCATATAAGTGAATATTAAAGGTGAGTAAAAGTATTAGTAATGGCACTGACCAAAAAAGAGAAAGAAACAAAAGAAGGAAGGCAGAATATGTTCACATCAGTGATTCATATAATATAGTTGATTCAGTTATGAATGACATATCAGTATTTAAAAGAAAAAGAAAGGAAATCGTTCCAAACTCTCCTGTTGCACCTAAAATTTGTACATTTTCATCATCGGGTGCCTTTTGAATTGGCAATGTTTGTACATTATCCTTTTTTAAAAGGCGTGATTTGTAGTCACTCGAGTGCGAAATCATGAGAATAGGTTGTGGATGGGTCAGTTTTAATAAAGCAAGATAATGGAAAAAATAACAGTATACAGATATTACACTCACAAATCAGATATTAACTATTGAACTTCTGAAATAAACAAAACTTGGCACATGTGCACATAACACTGTATTACATTTACGTACATCACACAAGTGTCTGCTCATATACCTGTACCCAATGCATATAGATCAGTGCATTTAAATGCACAGCACTTATGCATTTACAGATTCTTCAGCTTGAGTCACATTCACGTTTTGCAATATCCATTTTAACAGAATATTTTTATATAAAATTACAAAGCCCACAAAGCATCCATTTGCTGAACCAATTAATCGATTGAGGATTCCCTTCTATATTCCCTTAAAAGCGTTACATTTGAGATCAGGGATTTTAGCAACAAAAGACACTCGGGAAGTTAATATCTAGTACTTTTAATTTATTCTTTAGTGAAATGAACTGACTGAAACACCTGAATGCACACACACACACACACACACACACACACACACACACACACACACACACACACACACACACACACACACACACACACACACACACACACAAGTGCTTACGTTTCCATAATGGAGTCTTTTATTACTTACTGTTCCCTGATGGCTCAAAGAGTTTTCTAGGAAATGGATGGAGGAGGGAGTTTTGTGTGTGTGTGTGTGTGTGTGTGTGTGTGTGTGTGTGTGTGCGAGATAGAAAGCAACGAAGGAGGGAGGACTTTTCTGAGAATGTCCGAGTTTGTTCACATTTTAACCCACACGAGCACACACGCACACACGCACACACACACATGCGCGCACACGCACACACACACACACACACACACACACACACACACACACACACACACACACACACACAGAACCAGATTAACTATTTTAACCATCAAACCAAAACCAAAAAGAAGGACTACTTTTAATGTTTTGCAGATGGAAACCATGATGTAAATAATTTTCTTTTTTTGAATATAACTCACTCGATACAAAATATACATGATACTGCAGCACCACAATCAAAGGGAAACATTCAAAATAATTATAAAATAAAAATGGTTTTGTAGTACCATGTGACAGGGTGGTATGTGAAGGTGTACACTTCCTGGTTCAAAGGCACCTGTTCAATAAGAACCTACGTAAGTTATTAAAGTTTTTGCAGTCAGGTGATCTGAGACAAAGCGCTAATTTCCTGCCGTTTAAATCTCTTAGCACCAAAGACACCTCCAATTATATTCACGGACTTTTATAATTTAATTTGTTGAACTATATTGCGCAGCACAATGGCATAGCGCAGGGGTGTCAAACTAATTTTCACTGACGACCACTAGACTATAGGTGACCGAGGGCCGAATAAATCATTGAACATCTGTTCTAAAAGTAAACCATGAAATCCACGACAAAATTATATGTTTAGAAATTTGACCTAATTTCATCTTTACTTGCATTTTCTGACAAAGCCAAACAGCAATAAGCAAGCCTGCAATCATTTTGAGTCACGAGTCGCTATTTCCTTGAAAAAGGCTGCTGCTACCACCTAGTGGAAGGATGATGAATTAGGTTTCATGGTAAAAGTTGATGCAAAGGATGCACAATAATCATATTCTTTGAAAACTCGTAAAGCCACATAAAATGAGTTGGTGGGCCGGATTGGGCCCGGGGGCCTTGAGTTTGACACCTGTGGCGTAGTGGATGGCATGCAGAACTGAAGTCCTGATCTCAATGAGGCTGTTTCTGTGTGGAGTATGCATGTTCTCCCCATGTTTTGATGGATTTCCTCTCAGTGTTATTGTTTCCTCTCATGGTCCGAAGTCATGCACATTAGGCTCACTGCAATTTCCCGTATGTGTGAACATGAATGTGATGGTGTGTGTGTGTTTGTGTGTTTGTGTGTTCCTCTGCGATGGATGCGATGGAAAGTGAGCTGTTTCTGGTGTTCAGCAACAAAAATTTAAATATATAGGTTGTTTGTTTACTTTTTTAAGTTCAATTCAAGTTTACATCCTATAACATCTGTATGTACTCCTGTGTTTATGCAATTTAATAAATAAATATGAGGGATCTTTGTCATTCATTCACTTTCCAAGCCATTTGATCCTAATCAGTGTCGCAGGGCGGCCGGTACATATCTCCGCCGACTCTGGATGAAGGATTGGTACACCCTGGACAGCTTGCCAGAAAATTGCAAAGCCAAGATCCATTATTCATTCATTCATTTTTTTGAACCGCTTTATCCTAATTAGGGTCACGGGCGAGGCGTGTTCATACTGTTTCACTAGAATTTTAATATCCGTCCTACATGGAGTGTGTGTGTGTGTGTGTGTGTGTGTGTGTGTGTGTGTGTGTGTGTGTGTTTGAACTCCTGGATCGAATCACTTTTCCTGGAATGAGAATTCCTGAACATCCTAAACACAACAGAGACAGAGCGGAAGGGAGAGAAAAAGATGGGGGGGTGATGTTGATAGCAAGAGAGAAAGATGTTGATAGCTAGAGAAAGAGAAAGGAAGAAATCGATATAGAGAGTGAGAAAGGGAGAGGGAGAGGGAGGGGGAGGGGAAGAGAGGGGGAGGGAGAACACACCCAAGAACACAATTACATATATAATATATGTATTATAGAATATTAAAGTATATTATAGCACAATACAGTAGACTACAGTGTGAAATAGTACAGTACAGTTCAATGGAGTACAGTATAGTATAATCATCATCATCTTCCGCTTAGTCCAGGGTCGGGTCGCGGGGGCAGAAACCTAAGCAAAGAGGTCCATACGTCCCTCTCCCGAGCCACTTCCTCCAACTCTCCCGGGGGGACACCAAGGCGGTCCCAGACAAGCCGAGAGACATAGTCCCTCCAGCGTGTTCTAGGTCGACCCCGGGGTCTCTTCCCGGTTGGACATGCCCGAAACACCACAACAGAGAGGCGTCCGGGGGGCATTCTGACCAGATGCCCGAGCCACCTCAACTAGCCCCTCTCAATGCGGAGGAGCAGCGGATCTACTCCGAGCTCTCCCCGGATGGTGGAGCTTCTCACCTTATCTCTAAAGGAGAACCCCGCCACCCGGCGAAGCAAGCTCATTTCAGCCGCTTGTATCCGTGATCTTGTTCTTTCGGTCATTACCCAAAGCTCGTGACTAGAGGTGAGGGTTGGAACGTAGATTGACTGGTAAATTGAGAGCTTCGCCTTGCGGCTCAGCTCCTTCTTCACCACGACGGACCGGTACAGGCACCGCTTAACAGCAGAGGCTGCAGCGATCCGTCTGTCGATCTCTCGCTCCATCCTTCCCTCACTCGTAAACAAGACCCCAAGATACTTAAACTCCTCAAGTTTGGGCAGGACCTCATTCCCGACCCGGAGGGTGCGTTCCACCATTGTCTGACTGAGAACCATGGCCTCGGACTTGGAGGTACTGATCTTCATCCCGGCTGCTTCGCACTCGGCTGCGAATCGCTCCAATGAGAGCTAGAGGTTGCGACTTGAAGAAGCCAAAAGGACAACATCATCCGCAAAAAGCAGAGATGATATCCGATGGCCACCAAAACAAAACCCCTCATCGCCTTGACTGCACCTAGAAATTCTGTCCATAAAAATTATGAACAGAATCGGTGACAAAGGACAGCCTTGGCGGACTCCAACTCCCACTGGAAACGAATCCGACCTGCTGTTACCAATACGGACCAAACTCTGGCTCCGGTGATACAGCAACCGAATAGCTCGTAGCAACGGGTCCGGAACGCCGTACTCTCGGAGCACGCCCCACAAGATCGTTCGAGGGACACGGTCGAAAGCCTTCTCCAAATCCACAAAGCACATGTGGATGGATTGGGCAAACTCCCATGCCCCCTCCAGAATCCTGTGGAGCGTATAGAGTTGGTCAAGAGTGCTATGGCCAGGACGAAAACCACATTGTTCCTCCTGAATCCAAGGTTCGACTATCGGTCGGATCCTCCTCTCTAGTACCCCTGCATAGACTTTCTCAGGTAGGCTGAGGAGTGTAATTCCCCGATAATTGGAACACACCCTCTGGCCCCCCACACTTAAAAATTTTTAAATTCTTAAAAATTGGGAACACCACCCCAGTTTGCCAATCCAGAGGTGCAGCCCCTGATGACCACGCGATGTTGCAGAGACGTGTCAACCAAGACAGTCCTACAACATCCAGAGCCCTGAGATATTCCGGGTGGATCTCGTCCAACCCCGGAGCTCGACCACCGAGGAGCTTTTTGACAACCTCAGTGACCTCCACTCCAGTGATGAGCGGACCCTCACCTGAACCCCCAGGGTCTTCCTCTTCCATGGAGGGCGTGTTGGTGGGATTGAGGAGGTCCTCGAAGTATTCCCTTCACCTGTCGACGACATCCCCAGTCAAGGTAAGCAGCTCCCCACCTCCACTGTAAACAGTGTTTGTGAAGAACTGCTTCCCCCTCCTGAGGCGTCGGATGGTGGCCCAGAACCTTTTTGAGGCCAACCGATAATCACTCTCTAGGCTCTCACCGAACTCCTTCCATGCCCAAGATTTTGCATCTGCGACAGCCTTGGCTGCAGCACGTTTGGCCTGCCGGTACCCGTTTGCTGCCTCGGGAGTCCCACAGGCTAATAAAACCCGATAGGCCGCCTTCTTCAGCTGGACGGCCCCCTTCACCGCAGGTCTCCACCACCGTGTTTGGGGATTACCACCACAACAAGCACCGACGACCTTATAGCCACAGCTATGGGCTGCTGCCTCAGCAATGGAGGCACGAAACATGGCCCATTTGGATTCCATGTCCCCCGCCTCCTCCAGGACGTGGTTGTAGCTCTGCCGGAGGTGGGAGTTAAAGGCCTCTTGGACAGGGGACTCCGCCAAATGTTCCCAGCAGACCCTGATTACACGCTTGGTCCTGCCAGGTCTGGAAGGCAACCTCCCCCACCACCGAAGCCAACTCACCACCAGGTAGTGATCGGTAGACAGCTCAGCTCCTCTCTTCACCCGAGTGTCCAAAACATATGGTCGCAAGTCCGATGACATGACTACAAAGTCAATCATCGAACTGCGACCTAGGGTGTCCTGGTGCCAAGTGCACTTATGGACACTCTTATGTTCGAACATGGTGTTCGTGATAGACAAACTGTGACGAGCACAGAAGTCCAACAACGAAACACCATTCTGACTGGAGAGGCCGTACCTACCGATCACACCCTTCCAGGTCACACTATCGTTGCCCACATGGGCGTTGAAGTCTCCCAAGACAACAAGTGAGTCTCCCGAGGGAGCGTTCTCCAACACCCCCCCCCCCCCCAAAAAACTCCAAAAAGGGTGGGTACTCTGAACTGTCATTTGGTGCATAAGCACAAATAACAGTCAGGACCCATCCCCCTACCCGAAGACGGAGTGAAACTACCCTTTTGTCAACTGGGGAGAACCCCAACATTTGGGCACCGAGACGGGGGGGCAACAAGAATACACTCCGCCTCTCCCCATGAGCAACTCCAGAATAGAAGAAGGTCCAGCCTCTTTTGAGATGGCTGGTTCCAGAGCCCAAGCTATGCGTTGAGGTGAGCCCGACTATATCTAGTCGGTATCTCCCACCTCATGCACCAAATCAGGCTCCTTTCCCGCCAGAGAGGTGACATTCCATGTCCTGAGGGTCAGAGTAAGTAGCCGAGGATCGGTCCAACAGAACCCATGCCTTTGGCTGCCACCCAACTCACATTGCCCCCGACCCCTAAAACTCCTCCCACGGGTGGTGGGTCCATGGAAGGGCAGACCCATGTCTCCTTTTCAGGCATAAGCCCGACCACCAGGTGCTCGCCTTCGAGCCCCTCCCCCGGGCCTGGCTCCAGGAGGGAACCCCGGTGACCCGTGTCCGGGCAAGGGAGACTGCTTCAAACGTTTCCTCCGAGATGGCATAGGGGTCTTCTGATTCGCACTTTGTCTGGACCTTCACCCAGAACCTGTTTGCGTTGGGTGACCCTACCAGGGGCATTATACCCCCGACAACATAGCTCCTAGGATCATTAGGTCATGCAAACCCCTCCACCACGATAAGGTGGCGATTCAGAGAGGGGAGTATAGTATAGTATGATATAATAAAGTACAAAACAGTGTAAGACAGTGTATCATAGTACAGTACAATATATCATGGTAAAGTATTACATGGTATAGTGCAGTACAGTAGGTGCTCGTTATTCGTAGGGGTTTCGTTCCGGCCCCTCCCACGAATGAAGATAATCCTCGAGTTCTGTACCTGGAAGTATAACCCCATGTATCATATTACATGCAACCAGAAGTAAAATACTATGTATCTATTACATGTGCTAAAATAGGCTTCTTAAACACATTCTATAGACCAGGGGTCACCAACATGGTGCCCTCGGGCACCAGGTCACCCACAAGGACAACATGAGTCGCCCGCAAGCCTGTCTAGGGGTCGGGAATCTATGGCTCGCGAGCCAGACGTGTCTCTTTTGATGATTGCATAGCTCTCAGATAAATCAAGTGGCCTTTCTTAACAGAATAACTAATACATAATTTCGCTGTCCTTTAACTAAAAATACAGAAAAAAGACATCAAATAAAGCAAAAACCGAAATAAATCTCACGCATTTCAATCTATACAACTATTTTCAATGCCACTTGTTGCTGTGGCCTGCAGCGGAGAGCCAATCCTTTCTGTACTCCAGTGTGTGGGCAGGACCCATACCTTGAAACTCTAATTTTATTGGATTATATGCAACAACCGGCACGAGTTGTTTTTGGGTAAAGAGGTAAATTTCCCTCGTTTTGATCAGCTCATGTGCAAGAAGCCAAGCAGAGCTGGTAAGCAAAACACAAATGGACAGAATGAAAAAACTTCAACCCGCAGACCAGCTGATTGCCAGCTGATTGCTTATATATATCATGTAATATATTCTTCTGTTCGTCGACTCGATATCGAGTATGACCATAGCAACACAAACAACACAGTGTCTAAAAGGCGGGGCCAAATAAAAGGCCAATACGGGCGTGAAAACCCCTCCCACAAGTTGGACACCAGTGAGAGGGGGTCGTGTTGGTAGATTGGTCAGCTCGAGCCTTGCGTGTTTGATGTTTATCTTTGGCTGCGTTCGAACGTTTATTCTCTGAGTGGATGGCACCTTTGTGAATCAGGTTGCGCCAAGCTGGTCTGTCAAATGCTGCGGTTTCCCACATTGAAACGTCGATGTTGAAGTCCTTCAGGTATGCTTTGATGGAGTCTTTATAGCGTTTGCGCTGGCCTCCTACTTTCCTGCTACCATGACTGAGTTCACCGTACAGTAACTGCTTGGGTATCCTGGAGTCTGACAGACGGCAGACGTGTCCTGCCTATCGTGTCTGAGCTTTGCGCATGATGGTAATAACGCTGGGGAGGTCTGCTCTCTCCAGAACCTCTGTGTTTGTGATCCTATCTTGCCAGCGGATATTAAAGATGTTTCGGAGACAACGGAGATGGAACTGCTGGAGAAGTTTCTCGTGTCTTCTGTAGATGGTCCAAGATTCACAGCCAATAGTTAAGACGACTGCTCTGTACACTTTGATCTTGGTGTATTGTGAGATACCTCTTCGTTCCCAGACTAACTTCTTCAATCTCCCAAAAGCGCTGCTTGCCTTCGCAATGTGGTTGCTGACTTCAGCATCGATGTTGGCGTAGCAAGAGAGAGTGCTGCCGAGGTAGGTGAAGTTTTCCACATCTTGAAGTCGC
This sequence comes from Plotosus lineatus, assembly GCA_024760905.1. Classification (NCBI taxonomy): domain Eukaryota; kingdom Metazoa; phylum Chordata; class Actinopteri; order Siluriformes; family Plotosidae; genus Plotosus; species Plotosus lineatus. The sequence goes on from CM045738.1 coordinate 46,384,019, forward strand.
TGTCCCTTCACTGTGATGTTTGGTTCCTGATATGGTTTTCCTGGGGCGGGCTGATACATCACTTCATTCTTCTTGATGTTGATGGTGAGGCCGAAGTTGTCACAGGCAGAAGAGAATACGTCCATTTCCTGTTGCATTTCTTGCTCATTGATGGCACTGAGGGCACAGTCATCAGCAAAGAGCAGATCACGAATCACAGTCTCTTTGACTTTAGTGACGGCCTGCAGACGTCGGAGGTTGAACAGCTTTTCATCACACCTGTACTTGATGGGGATGCCTAGGGGAGTCTCCCTAAAGGCATCAGCATCGCCGAAAACATCAAACTGAACAGTGTACGGGCGAGGACGAGCCTCCATTTGACACATGAAACGGATCGGAGGCGTTTCCATCGTCAAGAACACGGGCCATCATCCCGTTGTGAAATTGTCTGACAATCTTCACGAACCTGTCCGGGCAGCCAAACTTCGACATGATCTTCCACAGTCCCTCTCTGCTCACAGTGTCGAAGGCTTTTGTTAGATCTACGAAAGTGATATAGAGATCTTGACTTTGTTCCACACTTTTCTCCTGAATCTGACAGGCAGCAAAGATCATATCAACAGTCCCTCGACCTGCGCGGAATCCGCATTGGCTCTCGGGGAGATGACCTTGCTCGAGATGTTTCAGGAGACGATTGAGGAGCACTCGGGCAAAGATCTTGCCGGCGATAGAGAGAAGTGATACCCCTCTGTGGTTGTCACACGATCGCTTGTTTCCCTTTCTTTTGTAGATGTGAACAATTTTGGCATCTTTAAAATCTTGAGGGAGGGTCTCACTTTCCCAAAACGATTGAAATAGCGCTGTAAGTTTGTGTAGGAGACAAGGGCTGCCTGTCTTGAACACTTCAGCAGGGATGGCATCAGCGCCGGGGGCTTTCCCAGTTGACATCTGCTTGATTGCCTTGGCAACCTCGTCCTCTGATGGAGTTATGTCCAAGTCTGGGTTTATCTTTACCTGGGGAAGGCGTTGAACAGCTTCGTCATTAATGGACGACGGACGATTTAGAACGCCGTTGAAGTATTCTGCCCATCTCTCTATGATCTTGTTTTTGTCGGTGATGAGTGTTGCTCTATCCGCGCTGAGTCAAGAGGAACTGCCTGATGTTGGTGGTCCGAATACACACCTGAGTGAATCGTAGAAGCGTTTCATGTCGTGTCTATCAGCAAAGCCTTGAATCTCGTCGCTGGCCTCATCACCGTCTTGTACACTTTTCCCTTCATTCTTGCCGATACGCTCCTATCACACATCACACGGACACTTTTCTCCATCCATTCCAACCTGACTGCACGCGCTTCTTCACCTCTTTTCCACACTCTCCATTGCTCTGGATTGTTGAGCCTAAGTACTTAAAATCCTCCACCTTCTTTATCTCTGCCCCCTGTAACCTCACCGTTCCTCTTGGGCCCTTGTCGTTCACACACATGTATTCTGTCTTACTGAGACTAACCTTCATTTCCCTACTTTCCAGGGCATACCTCCACCTCTCTAGATTTTCCTCCACTTGTTCTCTGCTCTCACTACAGATCAAAATGTCATCTGCAAACATCATAGTCCAAGGAGATTCTTGTCTAACCTCATCTGTCAGCCTGTCCATCACCATAGAAAACAAGAAGGGGCTGAGAGCTGACCCTTGATGCAGTCTCACCTCCACCTTGAACTCTTCTGTCACACCGACAGCACACCTCACCACTGTCTTACATCTCTCATACATGTCCTGCACCACTCTAACATACTTCTCTGCCACTCCAGACTTCCTCATACAATACCACAGTTCTTCTCTTGGCACCCTGTCATATGCTTTCTCCAGATCCACAAAGGCACAATGCAGCTCCTTCTGACCTTCTCTGTACTTCTCTATTAACATCCTCAAAGTAAACACTGCATCTGTGGTGCTCTTTCTTGGCATGAAACCAAACTGTTGTTCACAAATGCTGACCTCTGCCCTTAGTCTAGCTTCCACTATTCTTTTCCATAACTTCATTGTATGGCTCATCAACTTGATCCCTCTGCAGTTGCCACAACTCTGTACATCTCCCTTGTTCTTAAAAATGGGCACAAGCACACTTCTCTTCCATTCCTCCGGCATCTGCTCACTCTCTAAGAGCTTGTTGAATATTCTTGTCAGAAAATCTACTGCTACCTCCCCTAGACACTTCCATACCTCAACTGGTATGTCATCAGGACCAACTGCCTTTCCACTCTTCATCCTCTTCAGTGCCCTCCTCACTTCTCCCTTACTAATCTTTGCTACTTCCTGGTCCTCAACGGTCACCCCTTCTACTCTTTTTTTCTCTTTCATTTTCCTCATTCATCAACTCTTCAAAGTACTCTTTCGATCTTCCCAGCACACTTCTGTCATCAGTCGATACATTTCCCTCTCTGTCCTTTATCACTCTAACTTGCTGCATGTCTTTCCCATCTCTATTTCTCTGCTGTGCTAACCTGTATAAATCATTTTCTCCCTCCTTACTGTCCAACCTATCATACAAGTCATCATACGCCCTCTGTTTGGCCTTTGACACCGCTACCTTCGCCTTACGCTGTGTCTCCCTGTACTCCTGTTTACTCTCTTCGGTCCTCTCAATGTCCCACTTCTTCTGAGCTAACCTTTCTCTTGTACACACTCCTGCACCACCAAGTTTCCTTATCTACTTTCCTTCCAGAGGACACACCAAGTACTCTCCTACCAGTCTCCCTGATCACATTTGCTGTGGTTGTCCAGTCATTTGGAACCACTTCCTGACTACCCAAAGCCTGTTTCAACTCCTCCTTGAAGACAACACTACACTCTTCCTTTTTCAGCTTCCACCACTTTGTCTTCTGCTCTGCCTTTGCCTTTTTCACCTTTCTCACCATCAGCGTCATCCTGCACACCACCATCCTATGCTGTTTGGCAACACTCTCACCCACTACTACTTTGCAGTCACTGACTTCCTTCAAATTACATCGCCTACACAAGATGTAGTCTACCTGTGTGCTCTTACCTCCGCTTTTATAAGTCACCCTATGCTCCTGCTTCTTCTTGAAGAAAGTATTCACCACAGCCGTTTCCATCCTTTTTGCAAAATCGATCAACATCTGTCCTTCTGCGTTCCTGTCCTGGATACCAAACCTGCCCATCACTTCCTCGTCCCCTCTGTTGCCTGTACCAACATGTCCATTGAAGTCTGCACCAATGACCACTCTTTCACCTCTGGGGGTACTCCGCATCACTTCATCTAAGTCACTCCAGAATCTCTCCTTCTCTTCTAGCTCACATCCTGCCTGTGCAGCATAAGCACTAACAACATTGACCATCACGCCTTCAATTTCTAACTTGAGACTCATCACTCTGTCTGACACTCTTTTCACTTCTAGAACATTCCTGACAAACCCCTCCTTCAAGATGACTCCGACTCCATTTCTCTTCCCATCCACACCATGATAAAACAGCTTAAACCCTGCTCCTAAGCTTTTAGCTTTGCTACCTTTCCACCTGGTCTCCTGAACGCACAGTATGTCCACCTTCCTCCTCTGCATCATGTCAGCCAGCTCTCTGCTTTTTCCTTGCATAGTTCCAACATTCAAAGTCCCTACTCTCAGTCCTAGGCTCACGCCTTTCCTCTTCTCTCTCTGCCTACGGACACGCCTCCCGCCTCTCCTTCTTCAACGTCTTCGACCAACAGTAGTCCAATTTCCATCAGCACCCTGTTGGTTGACAGCACTGATGGCGGTCGTTGTTAACCCGGGCCTCGACCGATCCGGTATGAATTTTGTTTTGACCATTTGCATTTTTAATGAGGCAGAAGTTTTACGCCGGATGCCCTTCTTGTCGCAACCCTCTGCATTTATCCGGGCTTGGGACTGGCATAAGGGGGAGAGACACTGGTTAGTGCCCCCCCCGCCTCATGGCTGCATTTGCATAGCACGGAGATTTATCTGCAACTGTCTGCGCTTACTGACGTAGGCGTCTTTCTTCGAGACCGAGTTGGGATCACTCTGATGAGCTCTGAAGAGTTGGTGTTTTTCTACCAGCAGGGCTCTGATTTTGACATCATTTTCATCAAACCAGTCCTGGTGGTTCCTGGTAGCTTGTCCAAGCACCTGTAGGGCAACAGAATGAACAGATGTCTTCAGAGAGTCCCAGTCGTTTCCAGTAGCTTCAGTCAGCTGGCTTTCTAAACTTGCTACTAGTTCTTCTTGAACGGAAGGAAGCTTGAGCTTGTTGATGTTGAGCTTCTTCACAACTGTCTGGCCTTGTGGTCTTCTCTTGGGCTGAATATGCAAATTGGTCTTAGAAATGATGAGACGATGGTCTGTCCAACAGTCAGCACCACACATTGCCTTAGTCACACGCACATCCCACCTGTCCTTTGCTCTGACAATGACGTAGTCGATGAGATGCCAATGCTTAGATCGAGGGTGCATTCACTACATTTTATTATGGGTTGGAAGGCGGAACATGGTGTTGGTGATAGCTAAGCCATGGGTGGCACATGTTCTGAGCAGGAGGAGACCATTACTGTTACATTTCTCTACTCCATGGGGTCCGAGGACTTCTTCCCATGCCTGGTGGTCTTGACCTAGACGAGCGTTAAAGTCGCCAAGGAGTAGGAGCTTGTCCGCCTGTGGAACAGTGGAGATGAGGGCATCCAGTTCCTCATAGAACTACTCCTTAGTATTTTCAGAGTTTGTCGTGTGGGAGCGTAGGCGCTAATGAGGGTTGCGGCTCTCCCTCTGTCCAGGGGGAACTTGAGTTTCATGAGGCGATCGTTGATGCCTTCTGGTATACAATCAAGTTTTCGTAGGGCAAAAAGCTGGTAAACAGACACACATTGATATGGAAAACGATGTGATAAGTCTAAATACTGTACTTGGGATGTTTTGGATCCCGAGAGACATGATGAATACTCCAATGTGAATACTTTCTTCCAGAAGAAACAGGAACATAGGGTGACTTATAAAAGCGGAGGTAAGAGCACACAGGTAGACTACATCTTGTGTAGGCGATGTAATTTGAAGGAAGTCAGTGACTTCAAAGTCATAGTGGGTGAGAGTGTTGCCAAACAGCATAGGGTGGTGGTATGCAGGATGACGCTGATGGTGAGGAAGGTGAAGAAGGCAAAGGCAGAGCAGAAGACAAAGTGGTGGAAGCTGAAAAGGGAGGAGTGTTGTATTGTCTTCAAGGAGGAGTTGAAACAGGCTTTGGGTGGCCAGGAAGTGCTTCCAAATGAATCGACAACCACAGCAAATGTGATCAGGGACACAGGTAGGAGAGTACTTGGTGTGTCCTCTGGAAGGAAAGTAGATAAGGAGACTTGGTGGTGGAATGAGGAAGTGCAGGAGTGTATACAAAGGAAGAGGTTAGCTAAGAAGTGGGACATAGAGAGGACCGATGAGAGTAAACAGGAGTACAGGGAGACACAGTGTAAGGCGATAGTAGCAGTGGCTAAGGCCAAACAGAGGGCGTATGATGACTTGTATGATAGGTTGGACAGTAAAGAGGGAGAAAATGATCTATACAGGTTGGTACAGCAGAGAAATAGAGATGGGAGGGACGTGCAGCAAGTTAGATTGATAAAGGACAGAGAGGGAAATGTATTGACTGATGACAGAAGTGTGCTTGGAATATGGAAAGAGTACTTTGAAGAGCTGATGAATGAGGAAAATGAGAGGGGGAAAAAAGAGTAGAAGAGGTGACCATTGAGGAGCAGGATGTAGCAAAGATCAGTAAGGGTGAAGTGAGAAGGGCATTGAAGAGGATGAAGAATGGAAAGGCAGTTGGTCCTGATGACATACCTGTGGAGGTATGGAAGTGTCTAGGAGAGGTAGCAGTAGATTTTCTGACAAGAACATTCAACAAGGTACTAGAGAGTGAGCAGATGCCGGAGGAGTGGAGGAGAAGTGTGCTGGTGCCCATTTTTAAGAACAAGGGAGATGTGCAGAGTTGTGGCAACTACAGAGGGATCAAGTTGATGAGCCATACGATGAAGTTATGGGAAAGAATAGTGGAAGCTAGACTAAGGGCAGAGGTCAGCATTTGTGAACAACAGTTTGGTTTCATGCCAAGAAAGAGCACCACAGATTCAATGTTTGCTTTGAGGATGTTCATAGAGAAGTACAGAGAAGGTCACAGGGAGCTACATTGTGCCTTTGTGGATCTGGAAAAAGCATATGACAGGGTGCCAAGAGAAGAACTGTGGTATTGCATGAGGAAGTCTGGAGTGGCAGAGAAGTATGTTAGAGTGGTGCAGGACATGTATGAGAGATGTAAGACAGTGGTGAGGTGTGCTGTCGGTGTGACAGAAGAGTTCAAGGTGGAGGTGGGACTGCATCAAGGGTCAGCTCTGAGCCCCTTCTTGTTTGCTATGGTGATGGACAGGCTGACAGATGAGGTGAGACAAGAATCCCCATGGACTATGATGTTTGCAGATGACATTGTGATCTGTAGTGAGAGCAAAGAACAAGTGCAGGAAAATCTAGAGAGGTGGAGGTATGCCCTAGAAAGGAGAGGAATGAAGGTTAGCCTCAGAAAATCAGAATACATGAGTGTGAATGAGAAGGACACAGGAGGAATGGTGATGTTACAGGGAGCAGAGATAAAGAAGGTGGAGGATTTAAAGTACTTAGGCTCAACAATCCAGAGCAATGGAGAGTGTGGAAAGAGGTGAAGAAGCGTGTGCAGGCAGGCTGGAACGGTTGGAGAAAAGTGTCCGGTGTGATGTGCGATAGGAGAGTGTCAGCAAGAATGAAGGGAAAAGTGTACAAGACGGTGGTGAGACCAGCGATGTTGTATGGTTTAGAAACAGTGGCGCTGAGGAAAAGGCAGGAGGCAGAGCTGGAGGTAGCGGAGATGAAAATGTTGAGGTTCCCTCTGGGAGTAACGAGGATGGATAGGATCAGAAATGAGTATATCAGAGGGACAGCACATGTCAGATGTTTTGGAGACAAAGTCAGAGAGGCTAGATTGAGATGGTTTGGACATGTACAGAGGAGGGATAGTGAGTATATTGGCAGTAGGATGCTGAGGTTGGAACTACCAGGCGGAAGGTCTCGAGGAAGACCAAAGAAGAGATTTATGGATGTGGTGAAGGAAGACATGTAGGTCGTTGGAGTCAGAAAAGAAGATGCAGAGGACAGGGTGAGATGGAGGCGGATGATTTGCTGTGGCGACCCCTGAAGGGAGCAGCCGAAAGTAAAAGAAGAAGAAGAAGATGGTCATATAGTGTAGTATGGTCTGTCTGTCTTCCTTTTGGCTTTTTCCCTTTTTTTTTTTACTCGGGAGTCGCCACAGTGAATCATCTGATTCGCACGTTTGATTTGGCAGAGGTTTTTACATCGGATGCCCTTCCTGTCACAACCCTATTAGCAAGGGACAGAAACACGCTGACGACTTTGCAGCCTACTCTTTACGAATGTCAGCAATGGTTCTTTTACATGCCTCTCACCATAGACAGTGAGAGACATGGCCCGCCTTTGATAACCCAGTAAGCCGCACTGGGGGGGAGGGTGACAACCTTGTGGAGAGTGGGACTCGAACCCCCAACCTTTGGATCAGCGATCCAGTGCCCTATACCACTAGACCACCACATATAGTGTAGTATGGTATAGTCTGATATAGTATTATGTACAGTACAGTATAATGTAGTACATTGCTTCTGTGGGGTCGATAATATCCTTCGACAGATATATATATATATATATATATATATATATATATATATATATACACACACAAATGACAAATGTATGAGTATCTACATGTATATACATGTAAATGCAGCTATAATACGTGCACAATATAGTAGAAATTGTTGAAGGATTACTTTTGAACTCATAAGATAATGTTCTCAATCATAAACCCATGTATTTGAATACTGAGTTTACATTGACTTAATACCTGCAGATGTAAGTATTGACTTCTAGTAGCATCGGTCATGTGCACATGATGCATAGCCTGCAGTAAAAAAAAAAAACAAAAAAAAAAAACGACCAGACAGTTACTATATGCACGACAAAAAAAATACACCACATAGAACACTCTCCAAGATGGCGTCAAATTGACACCGCGAGAGTGATACACGACCCATCTAGCTTTTTAGCTTGTCTATGATAAAAATAGTAGGCTCGTTCAGACCATGTGACTCAAACCGACCGAATGACCATAGGGTTGCCACATTTATCCTTTCTGCTACAAATTTGGATATAATTACCCCGATCTGGCAACCAGGAGCAGTTTACTTCCGCGCTATAATGATGTGATGTGCGAATCTGCTCTCACGAGATAGAGAAACAATAATCTGACTTTAATCTGCATTCAGAGAAAAATGTTTCCTCACTGAGCTCTTCTGGCTTTAATCTCACTGCCCTTCTGTGTGTGTTTCATTCAGGACCAGTGTTTTTATTTACCGCCTGTATTAAATGTAAGTCAACTTTTTGTTTATTATGTTTATTATTTTATTTTAATTGCGTTGTACAGGAAAGCGAAAAAAGAAACCAGATAAAGTTTGAGGTTTAAAGCCTGGAGAGTAATTTATTATTGATGAAACACTTTCATGCAATAATTTACCTGATTTCATTTTATTTTTCTTGATTACCTTTAATGATATTAAATGTGCTGCATCCCATTTATTAAATTTAAGAGAACTAAATTTGCTTTTCTTAAAAAACAAAACAAGACTACTGTTTTCAGTGCAAAGATAAATAGATGGAGAGATGGAGAGGAAGCAGCTGCATACAGATAGATAGATGGATGGGTAGACAGAGAGATGGACAGAGGGATTGATATGCGGATACAGATAGATGAACGCCTGGACTGGTAGGCGGATACGGATGGATGGACGGAGGGATGGGTTGATGGATACAGACGGCTGGACGGAGGGATTGGCAGACGGATGGACGGAGAGATTCGTAGGCGGATACAGACGGATGGACGGAGGGATTGGTAGGCAGATACAGACAGATGGACGGAGGGATTGATCTGCGGATAGAGACGGATGGATGGAGGGATTGGTAGGCGGATGCAGACGGCTGGACGGAGGGATTGGTCGGCGGATGCAGACGGATGGACGGAGGGATTGGTCGGCGGATGCAGACGGATGGACGGAGGGATTCGTAGGCAGATACAGACGGATGGACGGCGGGATTGGTAGGCAGATACAGACAGATGGACGGAGGGATTGATCGGCGGATAGAGACGGATGGATGGAGGGATTGGTAGGCGGATGCAGACGGATGGACGGAGGGATTCGTAGGCGGATACAGACGGATGGACGTAGGGACTGGTGGGCGGATACAGACGGATGGAAATAGGGACTGGTGGGCGGATACAGACGGATGGAAATAGGGATTGGTGGGCGGATACAGACGGATGGACAGAGGGATTGGTTGATAGAGACAGATGGATGGACGCAGGGATTTGTAGGCAGATTCAGGATTTTTAAAGCGATCTGTTGTTTTTACACACATCGGAATTCTTGTGCGGTTGTTCGAGGAGTCGAGTTACAAACTGAAAAGAAGGCTCAAATCAACAACACACAAACTGCTATAAAATAAACACATAAAAATTCTTTATCTAAAAGGACCTCACACAGACCCAATAAACAATATAATAGGAATAAAAGTAATAAAAATAAAATTGTGTGCTTGTTCAAGGAATCAAGTTACAAACAGAAAAGGATGATGATGATGATAATAATAATACAATAAATTAATCAGTAGATAACCGCAATAAACAAAATTGCGTTAAATTAAATTTATATTTATATTGCACTATGCTTGTTGTTTTGTTGGAAACAAATGAACAGTTCTCCGGGTAAACAAAATGGCCGCAACTTCAAAGTTCAATGTTCTCCATTCTCAGAGCAAGGTTTAGAGATAATCGAGAGTCAGTCAGTACACCAGGTCTATTTAACGAGAATCCGCCGTTCTTCCGCTGCGGTTCTTGTTGCTCGCCGTTGCGCTCCGGTCCTCTCTGAAAGCCGTGTAGCCGGCTGGTGTAGTTGCCTCGTCGGGTGTACTCTCCTCAAGCCATGTTTCACAGAAACACAGCGTGGAGCAGTCCTGTAGATCCCTCTGCGCCGCAATCCGAGCATGAGCTGGTCCATCCTGTTTCGCAGAGACTGAACATTTTCGAGCAGTATGACCGGGAGTGCTAATCTTCCACTGCTAACCAAGCGCCAGAGTCGTCGTTCAGCCGCTCCCTGCCTGCCGCGTCTCCACCTGGGCTTATTGTTATCCGGGGTATGGCTAGCATTGACCTGCGGAAGCATATTAGCTCAAGATAGGAGATGAGCATGCTCAGTTCTAAATGTTCAAAACGACTGTGCTCTCATAGCTATAGTAGGGTCGCACGGTCATAGACGAGCAAAGTGAAAAAAAATAACAATCGAACAAAAACAGCAATTAAAACAAACAAAGAAACAATTTGACTCCGAGGACTCCGCGACGTCGCCCTCTAGGAAGCGCCATCTTGACCATTCACCAATGGACGGAGGGACTGGTAGGTGGATACAGACGAATGGACAGAGGGATTGGAAGGTGGATTAAAAATGGATGGACGGAGGGATTAATAGGTGGATACGGATAGATCGACAGAGGGATTGGTAGGTGGATAAAGATGGATGGAGAAAGGGATTGGTTCATGGATACGGACAGATGGATGGAGGGATTAGTTGATGGATACGGACGGATGGATGGAGGGATTGGTAGGCGGATATGGACAGATGGACAGAAGGATTGGTTCATGGATACAGACGGATGGATGGAGGGATTGGTTGATGGATACGGACGGATGGATGGAGGGATTGGTTCATGGATACAGACGGATGGATGGAGGGATTGGTCGATGGATACGGACGGATGGATGGAGGGATTGGTTCATGGATACAGACGGATGGATGGAGGGATTGGTCGATGGATACAGATAGATGGATGGAGGGATTGGTTCATGGATACAGACAGATGGATGGAGGGATTGGTTCATGGATACAGACGGATGGATGGAGGGATTGGTTGATGGATACAGACGGATGGATGGAGGGATTGGTTCATGGATACAGACGGATGGATGGAGGGATTGGTCGATGGATACGGACGGATGGATGGAGGGATTGGTTCATGGATACAGACGGATGGATGGAGGGATTGGTCGATGGATACAGATAGATGGATGGAGGGATTGGTTGATGGATACAGATAGATGGACAGAGGGATTGGGATTGGTTGAATGCAGCCGTGAGGGAGGGGCACAAACCAGTGTCTCAAGCCCGGATAAATGCAGAGTGTTGCGTCAGGAAGGGCATCCGGCGTAAAACAAATTCCAAATAAAATATGCGAGTCACAACAAAAAATTTCAGAACGGATCGGTCGAGGCCCGGGTTAACAATGACCACCATCAGTGCTGTTAACCAACTGGTGGAAATTGGACGACTGTTGGTCGAAGACGTCGAAGAAGGAGAGGCGGGAGGCATGTCTGTAGGCAGAGAGAGAAGAGGAAAGGCATGAGTCTAGGACTGAAAGTAGGGACTTTGAATGTTGTAACTATGACAGGAAAAGGTAGAGAGCTGGCTGACATGATGCAGAGGAGGAAGGTGGACATATTGTGCGTTCAGGAGACCAGGTGGAAAGGTAGCAAGGCTAGAAGCTTAGGAGCAGGGTTTAAGCTGTTTTTTCATGGTGTGGATGGGAAGAGAAATGGAGTCGGAGTCATCTTGAAGGAGAGGTTTGTCAGGAATGTTCTAGAAGTGAAAAGAGTGTCAGACAGAGTGATGAGTCTCAAGTTAGAAATTGAAGGCGTGATGGTCAATGTTGTTAGTGCTTATGCCGCACAGGCAGGATGTGAGCTAGAAGAGAAGGAGAGATTCTGGAGTGAGTTAGATGAAGTGATGCAGAGTACCCCCAGAGGTGAAAGAGTGGTCATTGGGGCAGACTTCAATGGACATGTTGGTGCAGGAAACAGAGGGGACGAGGAAGTGATGGGCAGGTTTGGTATCCAGGACAGGAACACAGAAGGACAGATGTTGATCGATTTTGCAAAAAGGATGGAAATGGCTGTGGTGAATACTTTCTTCCAGAAGAGACAGGAGCATAGGGTGACTTATAAAAGCGAAGATAGGAGCACACAGGGAGACTACATCTTTTGTAGGTGATGTAATTTGAAGGAAGTCAGTGACTGCAAATTAGTAGCGGGTGAGTGTTGCCAAACAGCATAGGATGGTGGTGGTCAGGATGACTCAGATGGTGAGGAAGGTGAAGAAGGCAAAGGCAGAGCAGAAGACAAAGTGGTGGAAGCTGAAAAAGGAAGAGTGTCGTGTTGTCTTCAAGGAGGAGTTGAAAATGGCTTTGGGTTGTCAGGAAGTGCTTCCAGATGACTGGACAACTACAGCTAATGTGATCAGGAAGACAGGTAGGAGAGTACTTGGTGTGTCATCTGGAAGGAGAGGAGATAAGGAGACTTGGTGGTGGAATGAGGAAGTGCAGGAGTGTGTACAAAGGAAGAGGTTAGCTAAGAAGTGGGACATAGAGAGGACTGAAGATAGTAAACAGGAGTACAAGGAGACAGCGTAAGGTGAAGGTAGTGGTGGCAAAGGCCAAACAGAGGGCGTATGATGACTTGTATGCTCGGTTGGAAAGTAAAGAAGGAGAAAATGATTCATACAGGTTGGCACAACAGAGAAATAGAGATGGGAAGGACGTGCAGAAAGTTAGTGATGAAGGACAGGGAGGGAAATGTATTGACTGATGACAGAAGTGTGCTGGGAAGATGGAAAGAGTACTTTGAAGAGCTGATGAATGAGAAAAATGAGAGAGAAAAAAGAGTAGAAGACGTGACTGTTGAGGACAAGGAAGTAGCAAAGATTAGTAAGGGTGAAGTGAGGAGGGCATTAAAGAGGATGAATTTTTAAGAACAAGGGAGACATGCAGAGTTGTGGCAACTACAGAGGGATAAAGTTGATGAGTCATAAGATGAAGTTATGGAAAAGAAAAGTGGAAGCTAGACTAAGGGCAGAGGTCAGCATTTGTGAACAACAGTTTGGTTTCATGCCAAGAAGGAGCACCACAGCTGCAGTGTTTGACTTGAGGATGTTAATAGAGAAGTACAGAGAAGGTCCGAGGGAGCTGCATTGTGCCTTTGTGGATCTGGAGAAAGCATATGACAGGGTGCTGAGAAAGGAACTGTGGTATTGCATGAGGAAGTCTGGAGTGGCAGAGAAGTATGTTAGAATGGTGCAGGACATGTATAAGAGATGTAAGACAGTGGTGAGGTGTGCTGTCGGTGTGACAGAAGAGTTCAAGGTGGAGGTGAGACTGCATCAAGGGTCAGCTCTGAGCACGTTCTTGTTTGCTATGATGATGGACAGGCTGACAGACGAGGTTTGTCAAGATTTCCCATGGACTATGATGTTTGCAGATGACATTGTGATCTGCAGTGAGAGCAGAGAACAAGTGCAGGGAAATCTAGAGAGGTGTGCCCTGGAAAGGAGGGGAATGAAGGTTAGCCTCAATAAGACAGAATACATGTGTATGAATGAAAAGGACCCAAAAGGAACGGTGAGGTTACAGGGAGCAGAGATAAGGAAGGTGGAGTACTTAGGCTCAACAATCCAGAGTCAATGGAGAGTGTAGAAAAGAGGTGAAGAAGCATGTGCAGGCAGGTTGGAATGGTTGGAGAGAAGTGTCCGGTGTGATCGGAAGGTATCGGCAAGAATGAAAAGAAAAGTGTACAAGACGGTGTTGAGGCCAGCGATGTTGTATGGTTTAGAAACAGTGGCCCTGGGGAAAAGACAGGAGGCAGAGCTGGAGGTAGCAGAGATGAAAATGTTGAGGTGCAACCCTCTGCATTTATCCGGGCTTGGGACCAGCATAAGGGGGAGAGACACTGGTTAGTGCCCCCCCGCACCCTCATGGCTGCATTAATAACAATGTCTATTTACATAAGTTAATTACGAAAAACTGATGAGTTAATGCGGCAATAATTTATTTATTCTAAAGGCAGAAAAATGGTTCAGTGACCATGGAGTTGGCTCATTTGATTCAGTTCACGGAATAAACACGTGAATGTCCTACACCTAAAACGTGCATGCATTCACAATAATTTGAAAAATATAATCGGAAACTAGACAACAAAACTCTCAAACATACCTCAAAATTAACTTCTCGATCGGCGATAGAAACTGGTTGTTTCACTGGGTCTATTATTTGCACGGAAGTTTCTGGTCGAACGGCAAACAAAGGGTTAAGTCCGTCGGATTCTAGAATCTTTGCTTGAACATCAAATGTTCCTTTAATTGAATGCTACGTTTTCTTTTTCCATCCATTCCCACCTAAACTTGTTTTTCACGACTTTGTCTATTTCTTTGATTCGAGCAGAATCTTTTCTCTGAATCACCGACATGCTTTCGATAGCTGAACAGATCGGAAGTGGCGCGAATATCTACGTACATGTTTCAACATCAGCGATTGGCTATTAGAAAGCCATCAGCCAATCAGCAGTAACATTTCAAGAGAGGTCATTTTATGCAAAACTTGGAACGGAATAAAAGTGGGAAAGGTTATTTTGTCATACTCGGCGTGAAAAAAATTGATTTTTTTTTTTTAAACTGGGCCAGTGAAAAAAATCGGAATTCCGTGAATTCGCAGAAAAATCACATGCCTGATAAATGTAGATGGATGGATGGATGGATAGATGGATGAATGAAGATCAAAATTTTCTAATTCTCATTAATAGGAAGGTAAAAATGATGGTTTTGTTTTTTGAAGAAATGATTAATATTTTGATGCTATTAATTGTAGCGGCAGTGGTGGCCCGGTGGTAAAGGTGCTGGATCACTGATCCTAAGGTTGGGGGTTCGAGCCCCACTCTCACCGGGTTGTCACTGTCCCCCCAGTGCACTAACTGGATTATCAAAGGCCGGCCATTTCTCTCGCTCTTTGTGGTCTGAGGTTCATATAAAAGAACCATTGCTGACTTTCGTCAAAAGGAGCTGTAAGTGTGTTTCTGCCCTGCGATGGGCCGGCGAACCGTTCAGGGTGTACTCTGCCCTCACCCGGAGTCGGCCAAGAGGGGCACCAGCCTCCCTGTGACCCTAATTAGGATTAAGTGGTTCAGAAAATGAATGAATTGTTATTGTCACAACGCGAGTGACTGCGTTGAGTTTCTGTGGTGTTTAACAGCGCCAGAATCAATAAACCCACCACAAACAACCTTATAAAGTTTCAGCTTGTCGGGGAAATTTAATCACAAAGCTGAACCTTGATATATTCAATACACAGAGGAGGGATAGTGAGTATATTGGTCGTAGGATGCTGAGGTTGGAACTACCAGGCAAAAGGCCCAGAGGAAGACCAAAGAGAAGATTTATGGATGCAGTGAAGGCGGACATGAAGGTCGTTGGAGTAAGAGTAGAAGATGCAGAGGATAGGGAGAGATGGAGGCAGATCATTTGCTGTGGCGAACCCTGAAGGGAACAGCCGAAAGGAAAAGAAGAAGAGTCTATATTCACAACCAAACTCTCACACTTAGGGCAGCCCCCCTAGGAAAATAGAAACATTTCACGTCCCCCGTCCCCACCACCATCACCACCACCTCGCGAGTTAATATAAATAGCATTTTTTAATTTGTAATGGAAAAGATTTAAAGTGCACCAATGTGCCTGAAATAAAAAAAAACCCCACATCCTTATTTAAACTCATTCAACTTATTTATGTCTTAATATCTCCATCTCTCTCCATCTTTCTCTTCGTTCCTGTTCGAAAATTTTTCGTGTTGTTTCTTGAGGGGTTGTTTACTGCATTTCATATCATTGCTCATGCGAAAAATCGCTACATCATAGCGCAACAATGAGAGTGCCACTGCCGACTAGTGGAGCCGAGGTGCAATTACACTTAATTCTCGTACACAATTCCAGAAAAGCATGTTCCCCAGGGTCATTACCTCTCCCCCCCGGCATCACACCGCGGCCCCCTGGCATCATACCATGCCCCCGAAGGGGGGCTATTTGAGAAGTACTGACAATTGCTATTCGGCAGATGTACCAACCACTACGCTGCTGTGTGCTGTGCTCATTCGTCGCTGGTGAAGGTTTGAGATACGAGTTTGGATTTTTATTCGAGATGAGAGATATTATTCAGTGAGAACTACAGTCATCCCTTGCCACTTCGCGATTTGAGCATCACGGTCTTGGTACATCGCGGCATTTTAATAAAAACTAAAATTAAAAAAATATATTCATTTAAAAATTCAAAATTCGTGCTGAAACTCACATGTAAGCAAGGGGAAGGCAGGGACCCAAGGCAGGCTGCATCCATTGTTTCCAAATGAAGTGCCCCTCCTCTACAGTTCAGGCAGGGACCGCCCACTCAACTCAATCTCGCAAGCTGATTGGCTTAGACGCATGACGCTATTGCCTCCCACCCACTCAACTCAATCTCGCAAGCTGATTGGCTTAGACGCATGACGCTATTGCCTCCCACCCACTCAACTCAATCTCGCAAGCTGATTGGCTTAGACGCGTGACTCTGTTGCCTCGCACATTCCCGCGGGATTTTTTGTGATTTTGTGATCTTACTGTATAGTGTTTGTGAACGTCCTGCACCGCGGAGAAAGCTATTGTCAGAGGTGAGTACAGTATTTAAAGTATATAAATTCTATTTAAATATTAATACATTACAGTATTTACATATGCATATAACTGTGTGACGTTTAATGTACACTTCTTGATATTGTATAGACGCGAAAACATATAGAAATGAGACAACATGGTAGAAATGGGGGCGGGGGACGGTGCGTTCCTACTTCGCGTTTTTTTTGAATATCGCGGCCAGGTATGGTCGACATTATCTGCGATATTCAAGGGATGACTGTAGTTCTCTATAAGCTTAAACGTGAGGCATTCAGCACGTAGCAAGTAGGACAGTTAAAAGAATAAGAAGCAGAAGATGACAGTTTGACGTATATGTTACAGTACAGCGGAATTATTTCTTTCCAGCCTGTGAGAGACCCGGAGTCCAAGCACAGATTCAGTAATGAGACAGAGTTTCTAACACAGAGAGGGTTGATGTACTCTTGAGCAAGTCACAGCTTTCAACACAGATTGATCCACTGCTGAGGAAGTTCTACTGTTAAGTCACATTTGTAAAACCACAGCTGTAGTTTGCAGAGTCTGTATCTGCATGTCTCCTGATCACAGTGCACATTTTATCTGAAAGACTACATTTGGGTCCATATAATACTCTTGCTGTTGTGTTCTTGCATGTAGGCTTGGGCCGCCCAGACCAGGAGACTGAGGGACCATGTGGGAGTCATATGAACACCGAAGACACGGCACAAATACATAGAGAGAGAGAGAGAGAGAGAGAGAGCGAGACAGGAAGACACTTTATTTATTTGTCCCTGACATGAACACGACTACTGAGTCTCCTCACCCAGCTGGAGGAGATACGGCCTTGACGTATGTGCTGCTCCCGTTTTTCATCATCACCTTCGCTGGGATTATTGTAGCAGCGGTATGTAAATTAACAAAGGCTGGATTCTTTATTGTGTATATGTGTGTGTGTGTGTGTGTGTGTGTGTGTGTGTGTGTGTGTGTGTGTGTGTGTGTGTGTGTGTGTGTGTATGTGTGTGTGTTCAGGGGATAAGCTGAAGAACGCCATCACATGATACACTCAAGTTTGATAATTGAATGAAGGAAGACAAGGAAGCTTTTATTTCAGATGTAGACGTGACTTTATTGTGTTGTGCTGCGGCTCAGTGTTGGGTTCAGTGTCTCCTGTCATTTATTTTCATTAAAGAATTACATCGAATGTTCATCAGATTTAAACTTCCTGATGGGGATTCAAGATACAGGAAACGAAAGAAAGACAGAAAGAAATGAAGGAAGAAGAAATGGAAGCGAGGGGAAAGAGAGTATGAGGAATGGAAAAGTGGAGGAGAAGAGAAAGAGAAAGAACAGAAATGGTTAAAAAATACAAGAGTGGAAAAATGAAACAGATGAGAGTGAAGAACGGATAAAAGGCAAGAAGGGATAAAGTACCAACAAAAAGAAAGAGAATAAAAGTGTAAAAGAAAACAAGATGAAAATGTGAGAAATAAAAAAATAATAAATGATTTAATTCACACAAAAGCACTTTTTATGAGAAAATTAAAAAGGCAACAAAATATAATAGTAATAACAACAATAATAATAATTACGCTCAATATCAAAATTTTAGAAGTTTTCAATTAAATTTTGTTACAGGGATCCCTCGCTTTTCGCGGTTAATTGGGAACGAGATCCCCCCCGCGACCGTCGAATTCCGCGAAGTAGGATCGACCCCCCGATTGACATACATGTACATGTATATGTGTATATAATATCAATAAATACATATTCAACATTATAAATGCTTATAATAACAATTAAACATTCAAAAATAATGCATAAGATATAAATAAAATATAAATACTGTACACACACCTACAGACACGCGCGCACACAAATTCGCACCTCACAGAAAAAAGATGCAAGTCATTTTGGTGGGGGGTTTTGGTTTGTCTTTTGTTTTTGTTTGTTTGGGGTTTTTTTTTTGCATAATTGGCCTTGTTTTGCAGCATTTTCCCTAACTTTTTCCCCTATTCCTTCTTAATTTCCTTATTTTTTTAATTCGATGAATATTAAACAAACAAAAAACACGATGCACTGAAGCTGCATGAATTGAAGCACGACACAGCGAGGGATCCCTGTATTTATTATGGATTTTGTTTTGCTGGATTTAAATATCACAGTAAAAACGGCTGATCGGTTTTGTGTTTCTGAAATGTTTACTTTTTTCATTTGTCATCTACACGCCGTAATTATATTGTGTTGATAGATTTATGCATCTGTTCACGAAACTGGTACTGAAATTTTCTCCAGACTTGGAAAACATTGTTTTTCACATGTTTTCAAATGTATCAGGCAGATGTGCATTAAAGCAGAGTAGATGACATCATTACTTAGAGAAACAGCTGTATCAGATTATTAATAAATTTATTAAAAAAGTCTCTAACATGGACAGAATGAGCTGATATAAGTTTGAATACATTTACAAGTATTTTGGTGGTAAACCAGTGTAAAAATAATAAAATATGGTGATAATAATTGTTATAATACAGTGTTCTCGTGTTCATCACTTATTATGTGTCCTGGTTTTTTTTTTTTTTTTTTTTTTTTGCAGGTGATGTATGTAAAGAGGAGACAAAGGTAAACTTGCACCACACTCAAGCAAGCCAACATCTGATTGGCTAAAAAATGAGATGCACTTAGACTCGTCTGAAGTTTCCATCATCTTTCTTTTATCATGTTTTTGAAATCTCGGGATAGAGCATCAAATAGTTCAAAGATACCAGCCAATCAGATTAATTCATTTTCCAAACCACTTAATCCTACAAGGGTAGCAGGAATGCTGAAGCCTATCTCAACCAACTCTGGGAGAAGGGCAGAGTACATCTAAAACAGCTTACTGGTGCATTGCATGGTATTAATAATAATAATAATAAGAAGAAGAAGAATAGTAGTAGTAGTGGTAGTACTTCTTTTCCTTTCGGCAGTTCCCTTTCAGATGTCGCCACAGCGAATCATCTGCCTCCATGTTCATGGAAGTCATATTAATGATTTGCATGTTTGATTTGGCATGGGTTTTCACGTCAGATGCCCTTCCAGACCCAACCCTTTAGCAAGGGTCAGAAACACGCTGACAGTTATGCAGCTACTCTTGTCAAAAGTCAGCAATGGTTCTTTTACATGAACCTCTCACCATAGACAGTGAGAGACATGGCCGGCCTTTGATAATCCAGTTAGTGCACTGGGGGGGGACAATGATAACCTTGTGGAGAGTGGAACTCGAACCCCCAACCACAGGATCAGCGATCCAGCACCTTTTACCACCAGGCCATCACTGCCCAGTAGTAGTAGTTCAAAATAATTATAAAAGAACATTTCCACTATAGTAATCTATTAAAGATTACGTAAATACATTTTTTCTTTAGCTGTAATGTAAATTAATATAGTTTTTAAGTTAATACTACTACTAATACTACAAATAATAATAATTATCATTATTATTATTATTATTATTATTATTATTCTCCTTTATTTACTTTTCCCCACATTGTACAAAGTGCATTTCTAAATAAACACACACACACGCACACACACACGCGCACACACACACACTTTTATTCATTTCTGTTTTTAGGATTGACAGGTTACGTCACCAGTTGCTCCCGGTGTACACGTATGACCCGACTGAAGATCTGAAAGAAGCCGATCAGGAGTTGTGGAGAGAAGATGACACTAAGGTGAATAATCAGGACAGTTTTACTGGAAGGAACATGAACACTGATTTAAGTGTTGAAGCGTTTCATTTAAATCATAGAGGTGGGCGTGTCTGCATATACTACATGTCATTTGAATACAAAATCATTGTTTAATTAACAACATACATGGGTGTTGTAGTTGTGTGGCTACACATTTACAGGTGATCGTTACCATTTGTTGGTTACATGACTACGGCCATGTGACATGTCTTCAGGCTGTTCCTGTGCATGGAACTCAAAAGGAAT
This sequence comes from Plotosus lineatus, assembly GCA_024760905.1. Lineage (NCBI taxonomy): Eukaryota > Metazoa > Chordata > Actinopteri > Siluriformes > Plotosidae > Plotosus > Plotosus lineatus. The sequence goes on from CM045738.1 coordinate 46,404,618, forward strand.
CTACGGTCACCTGAATTAAAACTTCAATTATATTTTTATCATTCTGTCCCATTAAACTTTGTTTAACTTGAGCTAATTTGGTTGATTGATTTTCATGGATTAAATATGATTTTTTAACATACTGCTTTATCTTTGTCCTCTGATTGGCTGTGTTTCCTCCTGCCAGTCACCATGAAGTCTTCTCTCATACCTAAAGTTGAGCAATAAATTGCTACTACAGAATGGACTACAAGACCATTTAGTGTATTTTTAAATTATTCTTAATTATCACCAAGGAGGTTGTTTCCGTTAGATTTGTAATTTTTTTTTTTCAGATTCTTCACAAAAAGACAGGAAAACTTTTTGGATGTGTCATCTTACAGTAGGCCCTTCAGGGGGTCTATGTACTTGTTTGTTTATTTACTATGGTTTCTCCCCACAGTCCAAAATGTACAGTAGGTTCCAAATGTTCCAAATCACCCCAAGGTGTGAATGGTTGTGTGAGGGTTGGCCCTGCGATGTCCTGGCGAGCTGATATATAGGGATCCCTTGCTACTTCAGTTAATGCGGCTTCAGTGCATTATGTTTTTTTTTTTTTTAAATAATAATAAATATTCATCAAATTTAAAAAAAAAAAAGGAAATTAAGGAAGAATAGGGGGAAAAGTTATGGAAAATGTCACAAAAACAAGGCCAATTGTGCAAAAAAACTCTAAACAAACACACAACAAAAAACAACCCAAAATCTTCCATCAAAACTGGATACATTTTTGCATCTCTGTGTGCACACGCATCTGCGCATATGTATGTATGTCGTCTTCTTCATACCAGTTGTATGTGTGTGTACAGACGCTCTCCAGCTTACTAACGAGTTACATTCCGGACGGCCGTTCTCAGATTAATTTGTTTGTAAGTCGTTACAGGGCATTCTTTAGAGGGGAACGTATGTTTAAACCTTGTATAAGTAATCTATACGAGTTTATACTGTATACGATCTCTCTCTCTCTCTCTCTCTCTCTCTCGCTCCCCCTCCCCATATAATCATCTGTACATGATCAATATGTCCCGTGTATAAACTCCTGGTTCCTCTCAAGCACAACACAGCAGATCTGATCAGATTTCCAGAGAGGTTCACGCTTATCCAGTTCATTATAATACTGGAGTCAATTTGTTTCTTCTTTGAAACTTTTGGCACGAGTTCAGAAATACATCGTTCTGCTTCTCTTCCCGGACCTCCACTGTAAAGCACGCCACGCCCCTCTGCCGGAACCTAGTATTAAGTGTCTCTTCTTCTTTTCCTTTCGGCTTTTCCCTTCAGGGGTCGCCACAGCGAATCATCTGCCTCCATCTCACCCTATCCTTTGCATCTTCTTCTCTTACACCAACGACCTTCATGTCCTCCTTCACCACATCCATGAATCGTCTCTTTGGTCTTCCTCTAGGCCTTTTGCCTGGTAGTTCCAACCTCAGCATCCTATTACCAATATACTCACTATCCCTCCTCTGTACATGTCCAAGCCATCTCAATCTAGCCTCTCTGACTTTGTCTCCTAAACGTCTTACATGTGCTGTCCCTCTGATGTGCTCATTCCTAATCCTATCCATCCTCGTTACTCCCAAAGAGAACCTCAACATTTTCATCTCTGCTACCTCCAACTCTACCTCCTGTCTTTTCCACAGGGCCACTGTTTCTAACCCATACAACATCGTTGGCCTCAACACCGTCTTGTACACTTTTCCTTTCATTCTTGCCGATACCCTCCTATCACACATCACACCGGACACTTTTCTCCAACCATTCCAACCTGCCTGTACACGCTTCTTGACCTCTTTTCCACACTCTCCATTGCTCTGGATTGTTGAGCCTAAGTACTTAAAATCCTCCACCTTTCTTATCTCTGCTCCCTGTAATCTCACCGTTCCTCTTGGGTCCTTGTCATTCATGCACATGTATTCTGTCTTACTGAGGCTAATCTTCATTCCCCTCCTTTCCAAGGCATACCTCCACCTCTCTAGATTTCCCTGCACTTGTTCTCTGCTCTCACTACAGATCACAATGTCATCTGCAAACATCATAGTCCATGGGGAATCTTATAATACCATAGCAAACAAGAAGGAGCTGAGAGCTGACCCTTGATGCAGTCTCACCTCCACCTTGAACTCTTCTGTCACACCGACAGCACACCTCACCACTGTCTTACATCTCTCATACATGTCCTGCACCACTCTAACATACTTCTCTGCCACTCCAGACTTCCTCATGCAATACCACAGTTCTTCTCTCGGCACCCTGTCATATGCTTTCTCCAGATCCACAAAGGCACAATGCAGCTCCCTCTGACCTTCTCTGGACTTCTCCATTAACATCTTCAAGGCAAACACTGCATCTGTGGTGCTCTTTCTTGGCATGAAACCAAACTGTTGTTCACAAATGCTGACCTCTGCCCTTAGTCTAGCTTCCACTATTCTTTCCCATAACTTCATCGTATGGCTCGTAACTTTATCCCTCTGTAGTTGCCACAACTCTGCATGTCTCCCTTGTTCTTAAAAATGGGCACCAGCACACTTCTCCCCCATTCCTCTGGCATCCTCTCACTCTCTAAGACGTTGTTGAATGTTCTTGTCAGGAAATCTACTGGTATCTCTCCTAGACACTTCCATACCTCCACCGGTATGTCATCAGGACCAACTGCCTTTCCATTCTTCATCCTCTTCAATGCCCTCCTCACTTCACCCATACTAATATTTGCTACTTCCTGGTCTTCAACAGTCACCTCTTCTACTCTTTTTTCTCTCTCTCATTTTCCTCATTCATCAGCTCTTCAAAGTACTCTTTCCATCTTCCCAGCACACTTCTGTCATCAGTCAATACATTTCCCTCTCTGTCCTTTATCAATCTAACTTGCTGCACGTCCTTCCCATCTCTATTTCTCTGCTGTGCCAACCTGTATAAATCATTTTCTCCCTCTTTACTTTCCAACTGAGCATACAAGTCATCAAACGCGCTCTGTTTGGCCTTTGACACTGCCACCTTTGCCTTACGCTGTGTCTCCCTGTACTCCTGTTTACTCTCTCCGGTTTTCTCAATGTCCCACTTCTTCTTCGCTAACCTCTTCCTTTGTACACACTCCTGCACTTCCTCATTCCACCACCAAGTCTCCTTATCTACTTTCCTTCCAGATGACACACCAAGTATTCTCCTACCCATCTCCCTGATCACATTAGCTGTAGTTGTCCAGTCATCTGGAAGCACTTCCTGACCACCCAAAGCCTGTTTCAACTCCTCCTTGAAGACAACCCGACACTCTTCCTTTTTCAGCTTCCACCACTTTGTCTTCTGCTCTGCCTTTGCCTTCTTCACCTTCCTCACCATCAGCATCATCCTGCACACCACCATCCTATGCTGTTTGGCAACACTCTCACTTGCTACTACTTTGCAGTCACTGACTTCCTTTAAATTACATCGCCTGCACAAGATGTAGTCTACCTGTGTGCCTCTACCTCCACTTTTATAAGTCACCCTATGCTCCTCTCTCTTCTGGAAGAAAGTATTCACCACAGCCATTTCCATCCTTTTTGCAAAATCTACCAACATCTGTCCTTCTGCGTTCCTGCGTTCCTGTCCTGGATACCAAACCTACCCATCACTTCCTCATTCCCTCTGTTTCCTGCACCAACATGTCCATTGAAGTCTGCCCCAATGACCACTCTTTCACCTCTGGGGGTACTCTGCAACACTTCATCTAACTCCCTCCAGAATCTCTCCTTCTCTTCTCGCTCACGTCCTGTCTGTGGGGCATAAGCACTAACAACATTGACCATCACGCCTTCAATTTCTAACTTGAGACTCATCACTCTGTCTGACACTCTTTTCACTTCTAGAACATTCCTGACAAACCCCTCCTTTAAGATGACTCCGACTCCATTTCTCTTTCCACCCATACCATGATAAAACAGCTTAAACCCTGCTCCTATGCTTTTAGCCTTGCTACCTTTCCACCTGGTCTCCTGAACACACAGTATGTCCACCTTTCTCCTCTGCATCATGTCAGCCAGCTCTCTATCTTTTCCTGTCATAGTTCCAACATTCAAAGTCCCTACTTTCAGTCCTAGACTCATGCCTTTCCTCTTCTCTCTCTGGCAACGGACACGCCTCCCGCCTCTCCTTCTTCGACCAACAGTAGTCCAATTTCCATCAGCACCCTGTTGGTTGACGGTACTGATGGCGGTCGTTGCTAACCCGGGCCTCGACCGATCCGGTATGTCATTCTTTCTTGTGATTCGCATAGTTTATTTGGCATTTGTTTTACGCCGGATGCCCTTCCTGACGCAACCCTGATTTTGCAAGCCCGCATTTAGCCGGGCTTGGGACCGGCGTGAGGGAGAGACACTGGTTTGTGCCCCTCCCCTCACGGCTGCATTGGAACCTAGTATTAAGTGTACCTCAGGATAATGTTTAATCATATTTCATACATATATTTATGATAATCTTACTATAGATTTTATTCCATTTCTATTTCTACTTGTTCTTCAGTTTCATTTCACTTTCACCCTTGGACACGAATGTTGGTAAGTCGGGGAGCGTCTGTTATTTATTTATATCTTATGTTTTTTTTAATGTTTAATTGTTATTATAAACATTTTATAGCATTGCATATTTCTTTTTTAATTTATATACACATATACGGCGGCACAGTGGCGTAGTGGTTAGCACATCCGCCTCACAGCAAGAAGGCCTGGGTTCAATTCCCGGTCTGGGCGTTTGTGTGTGGAGTTTGCATGTTTCCCCGTGCTTGTGCGGGTTTCCTCCCACAATCCAAAGACATGTACAGTCGGTTAGTTCGCATCGTGCAGAAGGCAATGGCAAACCACTTCACTAATCCTGCCAAGAAAACCTCCATGAAGATGATAACCAGGGCGTTATCCTTCATGATGGGTCGCCAATGGTCGTCCTACGACATAGGCACTGGATAGATAGATACACATATACAAGTACGTATACGTCAGTCAGGGGGAGAGGAGGTGATCCTACTTCGTGGATTTTGATGGTCGCGTGGGGATCTCGGTCCCAATTAACCATGAAAAGTGAGGGATCCCTGTATATTATATAAAATTTGAAAATAAAATTATAATGTGTGTATTTTGATTTTCATTAAATTTCTTCCAGAGGCAGGGCTTTGGATAAGTCAGAAAGCATTGGATTTTAGATTTTGAAGTTGGTCCTGATCCACTTCTGGATCCAGGAATGTGTTAAAATATTCTTTAACAGTGAGATTAGAAAATCTCTGATATTTTGGTTTATATGAGGGATTGCTGGGCTACACAGAGGTTTGCAGTACATGTTTTTATGTGTAATGCTTAATGATGCTACCAAGTTACTAAGTTTTGTATTATTATTTATAATTACAGGGCTGGATGATGACAGACCAACAGCGTTGGCCTCTGCTCATGAAGGACACAAATGTTTGACGAAAGACTTGTTTTTCTTTTTTTTTTTTCATTTATTGAGCATCAACACTGGAAAAACTAAGGACAAGGGAAGAAAACCGAGTACACGGTCTTTTTCTCACAATGGATCTGTTGTGATTAATTTGTTATCCAGCGTATACACACATTAACTTTAATGTAGAAAAATTGTGATAAGCACTGAAACTGTACAGAAATCTATTTATTTTTAGTGGAGCCTAATCTCCAGCTTTTCATATCCCAGAATTCCTTTAGGACTCTCTCAGAAACAAATGGTGAAAAAAATTGTAATTATGTAAATTAGTCATGGATCCCATGGTCCGAAGTTTCATGCCACACTATCACGGGGTTGTCACTGCTGACCCTCCAGTGCAGTTAACTGGGTTATGAAAGACCCATTGCTGACTTTCATCAGGAGGACCTGCACAACTGTCAGCGTATTTCTGCCCTGCGGTGGCATGGAGAGCTGTCCAGCATTTAACTCTGCCTTCATCCAGAGTCGGCTGAGATAAGTGCCGACCTTCCTGCAACATTAATTAGGATAAAGAGTCTCAGAAAATGAATGAATGAATAAGTAATGAATAACAAAACAGCCATCAAGCTGAACTAAGCCAGGCAATTCCTCATAAATGTGTAAAACTATGCACTTGATGCCTCAGAGACTTTTTCAGGGGTCGCCACAGCAAATGATTCACGTATTTGATTGGGCATAGGTTTTCACTTTGGATGCCCTTCCTGTCACAACCCTTTAGCAAGGGACAGAAACACGCTGACGGCTTTGCAGCTCCTCTTTATGAAAGTCAGCAATGGTTCTTTTACATGAACCTCTCAACATAGACAGCGAGAGACATAGCCGGCCTTTGATAACCCAGTTAGCTGCACTTGGGGGGGGGTGACAACCCTGTGGAGAGTGGGACTCGAACACCCGACCTTAGGATCAGTGATCCAGCACCTTTTACAACCAGGGCACCACTGCCATGGATATCAGTTTAGTTTACATTTTATAATTATTTGCCAGTTTAAAGCTTTTATTCACACACACGATACTCGAGATGAATGGGATCCATCTAGAGGTGCTGGAATTTGAAGAAACATATGCATGATGGTAATATGATAATAATAATAACAAATTAAAGTGAAGTGGATATATACCACCGGACATTCATGGAGCCAGAGGTGAACAATTATTTAGTATATAACATGACCATATAAAAGCAAACTAAAGCAAGATTCTTATGATTTTTGCGGGATTTTTTGTTATTATAAATAATGTCACCTCGCACATGTATTCTGTTACAGTATCTTTTGAAACCCAAAGTTTTAATAATGTGCTTTTTTTTTTAATCTTAAAAAATGGTCATATTGCATAGCTTTTTTGTGTGGGTTTTTTTTTGTTTGTTTGTTTTTGGAAGGCATTTTGTTGAATTTGTTGGAATTCAGAATCCGTGATAGTCACGGGCCATGAGGGGGTTTTTTTCCCTGGCGTATTGATTGCATCTCAGATTTGGGGAAAAATGGTTCAGACAATAAGCAATTATTGAATGAGGTGAAGTTTAATTATAGGGAATTGTTGTTTATGATTCAGGGTGCAGTTTTATCTGCTCAGGCTGAAAAAACTTCCAAAGATCCAAGTAGTTCTCCATATTATACAAACCTTTTATTCCACATTTACTTTATTACTAATGAGAAATTTTTCACAACCGGAGGAAAGAACATCGTAGCTGGTGTGAGTCAGGTGGAGGTGCCCTCATGAATGCCATTTCTGATTAATTCTAAACAAATTCCACAAAAAAAATTGGCAACAACTTATGAGGATTGGAGTGCCCACGAATAGACTACAGACTGACAAACACATGCAGAATTTCCTGTGGACCGAAAATTGACACGTCACAGTAGCTTCTATGTAGCTCGGGTTAAAGCGGATTAGAGTATGTTCTGGTAAGGACTTATTTTGCTTTTAAAGAAAGAATTACACTTCTTTTCTCCACCAAACAACTTTAAAGGCAAATTCTTCACAAGCTCTAGTCTTGATGGTGGGAAGCCATGTTCTTGCTATCGTTCAGTCTCTGGGAGGAGAAGAGGCGGAACACAGATGTATTTATTGGGATCGATAATCCTCCAAACTGCTATTGGACGGTGAAACTTTGTACTGCCTTCTTGCTACTCTCTCACCTGTAACTTACACTATGGCATACAGTAATCATCCAGTTTATTCAATATAAGTCAGAGATAAAATGTTAGTTTGTCAAAAATGACCAGGAATTAGCTGATGGCCTTCCATCAATCAGAAACAAGAAAATATTTTTGAATCAGATTGCTGCGTTTCCTGTATAGTGCAGGGTTACTGTTACCTGGGTCTGTTCTATTCTGGTGTGTGGTGCTGGTGATGAATTCCTCATGCTCTGTTTGGAAATAGGACATGCACTTGCTCAGTGCTCACAGAAATTAAGTGCACATCTGAGTCAGTTTAAGTTAACTATTGTCTTGTGCTTCTGCTTTTCACCTTGAGACGTTATTTTCAGGACCACCATTGACATTGATGTACTCACTCCAAAATATTTTATCAAGTTACTTGTATTACATATGCAAATAATATCCATGCTTTTGTATTTGGAAAAAATCAAAAAGTGCACCAAGTTCATATAAAAAGGGGTTGTTGTTTTTGGGCCCCCAAGTATGAATAAATGTTCAGTATCTTCATAACAGATTTGCTGTCATTACTGGGGCTTGAAATCACAAGCCTATGGTCAGAAGTTAAAAATAAGTATGGATATACAAAAACACATACCTGCCACATTTCTGACAAAAAAAAAACAACAACAAACGGGCATCGAAATGTCCCCGAGCTTCCCTTCACAGAACAATTTGAATTTGCTAATGCGCTCCGTGCTGAATAAAGCAGCTGTTGTGGGAAATCTACTCCATTTGTCTGATTTACTGTAGAATGGAATTCGGGCAAGTGAATTCCATTCAAATGCTTTAAAAATACTATTATAATCCTTTAATTTTCTTTAGATCCAGGCATGACGACATCACACACTTCAATAACAAGAAATCCAGATTCTGGCTGTGAGGAAGAAATACAACTCACCTGCAGGAGTTTCTATGTGTGAAAGGATTTCAAAACAGTCACACTGAAACTGTAAGGTGGAGAATTCACAACAAATATGCACCGGAAGCGAGGTGATGTCAAAAAAAATCAGATTTTTCAATTCTGTGACTTAGTAAAACATGATACGGGAGGGTCAGGTGAGCCCTGCTCTTCAAGTCAGGCGAAGTTTTGAATAGATAATGGAATCAGCTGAGCCTAATTATGGACCCCACCCAACAGGTATCATCCTTATCACACGACCACCACAGGGCAAGAGCATGCACCCCCCCCCCCAACCCAACATGTAATGCTAGGCACCTGCCTTGCCTAGAACATGCATATTTGGGGGCGGTCTAACACACCGCGTGAAAGCGCTAGGTGCCCCCCCCCCCACGGATGAGCTCACAGATGCCCATGATTGTCTGGCAAGTGCTGTGAATGAGCTGACAGAGCTCAGCCAATTCACACCAATGGACTGGATTCGAACTTGCGATCTCCGGGTAAAAAGGTCACTCACCTTGTCGATGCACCACCAGGTAGCCCAATTTAGCCTAACTATACAGATTAGTACTTACTGTACAGAAATGCAAGAGAGAAGTTTAAATTTCCATTTTTAACAAAGGAGACGTGCAGAGTTGTGGCAACTACAGAGGAATAAAGTTGATGAGCCATACAATGAAGTTATGGGAAAGAATAGTGGAAGCTAGACTAAGGGCAGAGGTCAGCATTTGTGAACAACAGTTTGGTTTCATGCCAAGAAAGAGCACCACAGATGCAGTGTTAGCTTTGAGGATGTTAGAGAAGTACAGAGAAGGCCAGAGGGAACTGCATTGTGCTTTTGTGGATCTGGAAAACGCATATGACGGGGTGCCAAGAGAAGAACTGTGGTATTGCATGAGGAAGTCTGGAGTGGCAGAGAAGTATGTCAGAGTGGTGCAGTACATGTATGAGAGATGGAAGACAGTGGCGAGGTGTGCTGTCGGCGTGACCGACGAATTCAAGGTGGAGGTGGGACTGCATCAAGGATCAGCTCTGAGCCCCTTCTTGTTTGCGATGGTGATGGACAGGCTGACAGACGAGGTTAGACAAGAATCTCCATGGACTATGATGTTTGCAGATGACATTGTGATCTGTAGTGAGAGCAGAGAACAAGTGGAGGGAAATCTAGAGAGGTGGAGGTATGCCCTGGAAAGGAGATGAAGGTTAGCCTCAGAAAATCAGAATACATGTGTGTGAATGAGAAGGACCCGTGATGTTACAGGGAGCACAGATAAGGAAGGTGGAGGATTTTAAGTACTTAGGCTCAACAATCCAGAGCAATGGAGAGTGTGGAAAAGAGGTGAAGAAGCATGTGCAGGCAGGCTGGAATGGTTGGAGAAAAGTGTCCGGTGTGATGAGCGATAGGAGTGTCAGCAAGAATGAAGGAAAAAGTGTACAAGACGGTGGTGAGACCAGCGATGTTGTATGGCATAGAAACAGTGGTGCTGAGGAAAAGGCAGGAGGCAGAGCTGGAGGTAGCAGAGGTGAAAATGCTGAGGTTCTCTCTGGGAGTAACGAGGATGGATAGGATCAGGAATGAGTACATCAGAGGGACAGCCCATGTAAGATGTTTTGGAGACAAAGTCAGAGAGGCTAGATTGAGAT
>CM045738.1:46419796-46439796 GCA_024760905.1 Plotosus lineatus
GTGCCTCATGTTAGAGGAATGTGTGAAGCAGGAAGAGAGCCAGAGAGACACAAACACACAGACGGGAGCGCGACCAGCAGGGGAAGACAGCAACTTAAAGGAAATGAGAGAGAGAGCGAGCATGAAGGAAAATGAAATAAAATCAAAACAAAATGTGCTGCATCAAATCCCCTTTTCGGACAAGAACCCAAATGCAAAATGTTTGTACCTGTTGCCCGTGCCAATGATCTCACAGACCCCCTTTGGGTTATCCTCATTTATCTCCATCACACAAGTTAAATTGTCTTACATTCAGCCAAAATCCCTCAATTTAGCAACCAAAATGTGTACAATCTACAACACAACGTACTGATAAACATACCGATGATTTTGCACAAAAACCCTCATGGATTAAAATCCTGTAAATTCTCATGAAAAAGTTTTGAAAGTTGAGCTGATGGCCGTCAGAAGAGAAAACAAAAAGCAATTTTTTTTTATTGTTACACTGAGGTTTCCTCTTAGGCAGGATTATTGAACACCAATGCAAGGAGCCACCGGTGTCAGAGGTAAAAGGTTTCCATGTTGTGCTTTCAGGAGCATTATGACCTGAATTACAGTGGTACCTCACCTTACGATAGTCCCAGCAAACGAAAAAAATCCAAGTTACAAAAAAAAAAAATTTCCAAATTTTTTGTCTCTGTATACAAAACAAGTTCTCTTTACGAAACATGCCAGTCAAACATTGCACGAGCTGCTCTCACATTGACAATCTTCTAACATCCCGCCCCGCTGACCTCCCATTGGCGAGGAGGGATGACGCAGCTCCCTTGAGCAGCAGCTTGTTTCGTGAGTTTTTCCGAGTGTGCTCATTGCAACTTTATTTTTTGACTCAGGCTTTTAACCTTGCACAAACATTTGTAATATTAGAACTCTGCTAAGAAGACATGGTCAACATGAAGCAAGTACCTTGAAAGGTATGCTTTTATCATTTTTAAAGGGTAGTATTGGGGGCCTTGGAACGAATCACACGTTTTACATGTAAAATGCAGTTCTACTTATGAAAAATCCAAGTTATGAAAAGGCCTCTGGAACAGATTAATTTCGTAAGGTGAGGTACCAGTGTATAGAAAAAAAGTCGTTGATTTGGGGGGTGGGGTGGGGGGGGAGGGAGAAATCCCGTAAGAGGGAAACAAAAAGCTCTTCAGGGTGTGACATTAAAACAGGAATTAAGCTAACTGTGTGGAATCTGTGAGAGAGATGGATGAGTGTAATAATCAGTGATGGGATTAATAAACATTGTGCTTGGTGAGGAAGTGAGGGATGACATACTGCTTTCTTGGGTCTTCCTCTGCGTTTCCCCCCTGGAGATGCCATCGTAGCAGCTGCTCTCTGAGAGAGAGAGAAAGAAACTCAGTAATCTGCTAATGAGATTTCCAATGCTGTACAACACACAAATACACATTTGCAAGAACAGTGCGCTCACCATTTTCAAGCGGCATCGCGTTCTACATGATTCAGATAGCATGATTTGCATCAACAACAACAAAAAAAGGTTCATGGGCGGCAAGTGATCTGATTAGACAATATGAAAGCATGTAGCTAGCCTTCAGCGAGTTAACTAACACTTTTGAAATCCTGAACAAAAAACAAATTAAAAATTACACACGACTTAGATCAAAACAAGTTTGTGAATCAGGCTTTTTATATCAGTGCATGGGAAAATCTAACCACTAGAGGGTGATGGAGTGTGTGTGGGCACACAGCCAGAGGGCAGCGAGTTCGTTGGCGATTATGTTAGAAACGGACATGAACTGCACACAGGCCACTCCAGTTCATTGGCCACCTGGTTTGAAGCGCTGAGACAGCTGGCAGCCCCAACACACACACGATCAAGCAAGGGTGTACAAAAGGGTCAGAGGTTGCCATGACAACAGTAGATGGAAAGAACCAAATTGAATGCGTGAGTGCACGTGCTCGTTCATACGCATGCGTCTGTTGGGGGAGGTGTTGTCATGGAGACACCACCTCTAACGGGTGCACCTGCATCATGGCAAAAAAAAAAAAAAGCCACAGGAAGCCACGGTAAAACAGGAAGTGGTGAAAACCGACCATCCTGGTTTCATTTTAATGTTTTCAAACGCCTCCTGTAAATCTGTCACACACACGAGTTCCATACTCAGAGTTTAGGAAAATCAATCACAAACCAGCAACAAGGGACGACATGAAGGACCTGAATTTTTCTCCTCGTTTTCAGCATATTTATGTAAACTTAAGATGGGAATAATAATAAAATTATCTTGGCCCTCCCCTAACACAGACCAAGAATACAATAAAGGGTAAATATAAATTTGTTCTTTCTTGCATTCTTAAAGCATCCCACACCAATGCTTTGATAAATGTAATACACTGTTTGGTCTTGAATTGACGGCGTACATGCAGGGTTTTTTTTTTTTTATCATCATATACTTTGTACATTTTGTTGGAACTCCTGCATGAAATATCCCGAGACATACTGTCTACGATTTCTGTAGCATTCAAATAGTAGGTGACCCTAAAATACTTTTATACACCCCCCCCCCCCCCATTCCAATTTTAAATAAATAAATGACAAGGGTTTATTGAGATGGATATAATTTATACTTCTATATTGGTTGATCATGACTTTTTGCATTACAAACTGCACACACTGGCCAGTTTTAAGTTTGTTGTCCTTTCCAGACACGAAAAAGTCACTGCGCGAGTCACTTAAATTCTGATTGATCAATGTCAATGATGGAAATGCATTTAATCTGAAAACCACCATACAACATTGCATTGATTAAGAGCTGATAATTGTTCGCCAATAAATGATCCGGGAACAAAACTCAAATTCACAATTAAGTGAATGAGTTTTATTTTATTTATTTATATATATATATATATATATATATATATATATATATATATATATATGTTAATTTACTAGTTTCAAAAAAATTTCTCCCGTCTTGCATTTTTGTGTCCGCCCTCTAACAATGCGAACACACACATACTCACTTTGCCTTTAGACACTGTGGAGCTGGTTTTGTTTTTGCTTCCCTTTGGTCGTCCTCGAGCTCGCTTAGGCATCGGGGAACCGCTGGGCTCCTGCTGCTGTGGACAAACGAAACCGAGTAAATTTGGTGTCCGAGTTTCAAAAGATTTCAAAATTCAACACCCAAGTTTTCTCATGAAGCTACCAGCATGCTTACATGCATCCTTTCACAAATTTAAAACCCACCATGTAAACAAATTCAGTTTAGCTCACTGTTACCTTTCATTGAACATACACAGAGCTGCAACACTTGGGTAACGAGCTGAGATTCTGTTTATGACTCCATTTGCATTTGGACTTCTGCGAGTCTTCACCAACAGTGATCAGTAAATACTCCAGCAGGTCTTAACCTAATTAAGCCCCCACCCCACCCCTCATCCCCACTCCCCAGGTACAGATACACAGCTTTAAGTAAACCTAATGTGCTCCAAATAATTAGTCTTAGCTTTTCAAACTTATTGATGAATTAAATTAGTTTAAAATCCATTTCATAAACATCCTTCCTTTAGTATGAATTTCAACTGCAAAATCTCAAGTGTGAAACTGTGAATATAAAAATTAAGGGTTTTGATACATTTAAGGAATTTTATTTTACGATACAGATCATGTACTGTGTATGTATATTTACTCCAGAGTCATGACGTGTACCACCACCAATCGGTTCTCTTGCAAAGCAAAAGTTGTACAGATGCTTTGAATCATGTCAAACACCTGCGGTTTTTGCTTCTGTTTATGAGCTGCTCATGGCGACGCTGAAAACAAAAGCACGCGGTTAACCCCGTCAGACACTGTCGCACTTTAATGTTTTTTTTATCACATCATCAGGGTAAACATTTACTTAAACAACCGAACTCCTTCAAGCAGGTGCATAGTTGGTGTTACCATGGAGAAGCATTGTAATGTAAACAGGAAGTCAAAGCAAGGCATGAAATAAAAAAATAAAGTTGTGAGTTGTGAATTAGGTTTAATGCATTGTGCAACTCTGGGCGTGCATAATCCGTTTTCTTTTTTGATCTCTCAAATTAAACCCCCCCTCGATTATACTTAAAGTAAATGCACAAGTGGTATCTAGTGTTGGCATAAACTAAATGTGAACGTTGAAAAATGTCAAACATTGTTAACGGGCTGGGTGAGACTTGCTCCGGGGTCAAGTGACAAGGGCAGCAGCCTAAGCAGTGAAGTCCGATTGTCCCTCGACCCAGCCACTTCCTCCAGCTTTACTGAGGAGGAGGAGTTTGGAGGGCCCAGATCCATTCCCAGACCTGTCGAGATAGTCCCTCCAGCATGTTCTGGGTCGACCCCAGGATCTCCCGGCTGGACGTGCTAGAAACACACCAGGGAGTCATTCGGGAAGCATTCTAACCAGATGCCCTAGCAACATCGATTGGCTCCTCTTCACGTGGAGCAGTAGTGGTTCTACTGAAAGCACCTCCTGGACAATAGCACCATGTGGAAGCTCATTTCAGCCGCTTGTATCCATGATCTTTTTCTTTCGATCACTGTAAAGTTTGTGACCTCAGATGAAGGTAGGAATGCGAGTCAACTGGTGAACTGAGAGCTTTGCCTTCCAGCTCGGCTCGCTTTTCACCCATGACAGACTAGAACAAGCTCCACTTTACAGCAGAGGCAGCACCGAGACGTCTGTCGATCTCCCGTACCATCCTTCCCTCGCTCATAAACAAGATGCCGAGATACTTGAACTCCACTTCGGGCTGGATCTCATTCCAGTCCCGGAGGGTGCATTCCACCGTTTTCCGGCTGAGAACCATCCGGATGACCCCCTCAGCTGCAAATCACTCCAGTGAGAGGCTCTGTCCAACATCATCTGTAAAGAGCAGACACGAGATCCTATAGCCACCAAACCATCAACATCTTGGCAGCACCTAGAAATTCTATCCATAAATATTATGCACATAACTGACGACAAAAAGGACCTCCGTGGTGGGGCCCAACACCCACTGGAAGTGAGTCGGACACACTACTAATGCGGACCAAGCTCTGGCAATAGAGACCGAACTACACGGTATAGTACACCATACTCCCGGAGCACATAATTGAATGCCTTCTCCAAATCCACAAAAGCACACTTACAAAGGTTCTGTAAAATCCCAAGGTTAGATCAATACCATCTCCTACCGTAACTGCTAGGATAAATATGTACAAAACAAATAATGAATTTAAAAAGCTAATTAGTGAAGGTGTGAATTTGGATCAAAAATAGTACGAATTCTTTGGTGGCAGCCTGGTAAAGGCGCTGTATCGAAAGCAGAAACTGTCCACTTCAAAGCGATAAACACACAGACGTGTCTCTTTTCACCCAGGTTTGAAGAATCGATTGTGCGTTTTGCGCTGTACGTAATCTTTTAACAGGAAGTCTTTGTTACAACACAAAGAAAGCAGTGTTCAAGGTCAGCACAACTGACACTGGCTGCTACTTTAAGACCAACAGGTGGCACGGAGTTCCCAGCTGCCAAATTCCTCAAAGTGCATCAGGCACGTCGGAGGAAAACCAGCGACCTGCTCTGGGCAAGGTCAGTGGGGCCAAAACAACAAGAGGGGTTTTGGGGAACTACAGTCCAAATACCCCCCCCCCCCACACACACACACACACACACACTGGTGAATGAGGTACACTGAATACAATTAACAAACACAGCAGCACTGAAAAAGGACCAAATCATAACAGTACGATCGGGATCAGCTTCACCTCAAAAGGAAACCCTTTTCGGCTATTTGGGATCGTTTCATACGGACACTTGAAACCACATTTGATTTTAAATCTTCTTTGGTTTGAAATGTCTCAATTACCGTATTCGACGTGATAAGCGCCCAGGGCGCTTAAAAAAATTTTTTTTTTTTAGTGTGGGTGGGCGCTTATTAAAATGTTTACCAGCGGAATGGAACGGTAAGTGCTTACTTCCATCAAGGTGGAAAACATGAAAAATAACAGAATAAAAGAGTTTGACTGGTATTTGTGATTTCATTTTGTGGTATCAACCAAACTACTTACATGAAAGCTGAAAAACCGAAGACAGCATAACTTAAAAGGCCCTTTAATTTTCCCTCCCGGTGGAGTTCCTTTAAATATTTTCCCCAGACGTAAAATCGAGCTAATCAACATGAATGTCAACTTTAGCACATGAAAAGCACATGGCCAGGAACGTCTTTAAATTTATGAAGTTAGTGAGCAGGAGAATCAGTCATCACTTTCTGATAGATCCATATCTGGCTCATTGCTCCATTCATTCAGAGCATCCCATAGTTTTGCTATAGCAGTTTCTAATGGTTCATCGGTTGTTGGACATTTACCAAGAGAACACTGCAAAATATTTTCCTTTTTAAGGTATGGCAGAACAATCAAATGTGTTGTTACTGATGAACATTATAGACTTTCCCCAGTGGCAGGGGGGTCTTGAAATACCGTGTAAACTCACTTTTACAGGCAGTGAACGCCTCATTTTACCGTTACAGAGACGGATCCAATAAAATTGGCAAGTTAATCTACCATTTTGCTCCCAGTACACATGGACGGTTATTAGACACAAGATCAAAAACACTGGGGGGGGGGGCTTATTGGAGCAGGGCGCATATTACATCGAATACGGAGCCTTCTCACTGAAGTATTGTCCAACATTAAAAAAAAGTTTTTGTTAGCGTGATTATGCAAATTATATATGGACTTTATGACATTTCTACCAGAATTGTTCAAGATGATCCAGGAACATACTGATCCCGTGACACTGAAACAGGCTGATTGACATTTTTGCTCGTATGGGGATGACTGGACTCGATAGAGGTTTGCACACAACACTTTTGTAAGGAGACCAATACAAAACAGCAGAACGGTCCAGGTCCAGACACATAACTTTTTTTCTTTTTAATAAACCAATTGATAATGGCAGATATACTGTACTTCAGTACTTTATGCATAGCTACCTCAAGTTTATACAACACACCTACACATGTATAGGTTTCATAGATAAAGTGAAATTATTGGTGTTAATTGAAAACGGAATAAAATTAAGGAAACCATAACACCGAGTTTGTGAGCTGCTGAAAAATAAATAAATAAATAATAATACAACAGCGAGCTAGCAATCGATCCTGTTTCGTTCTTAGCTGCACATAGTCAAGTTTTTACAACAACACCAGTTTTTTTAAACCATTGAAAACATGTGTGAATGGTGTTGCCTTTAACACATACCTACAGTAAGCATGGACATGCACAGACAGGCACAACAAAAGCTGTGCATCTACCCATCATGATTGATCAGATCTTTACTCTCCCAGCACCCTGTTCTACACCGTGATGTGCTGGGGTGCAGGTATCAAGGCTAAGGATGCTTACAGACAGGAGCTCATCCATGCCCACAGTCATCTATAGAACAACTCAGCGCGACTGATAGTACCAGACCATAGGCTGAGGTCCTAGACTGAACAATTCCTTGGACAGATTATTCAATTTTAAGATTTAAAAAAAAAAAAAAAGTTCTATCCATCTGAATAACCTGTACTGGTATTTGTAACCAATGTTTTCACATAGCACCATTTTACACACTCCTTCATATACATTCTACTCAATTTACATACTAGGCATGTAAATCGGCTTTCGATGCTGCGCTCGAGCAAAATAAAAATCCAACCCCCAAAATGGAAATTCTGTGACCAATTTCGGATAACATAGCAGGAAAATGCAGTGTCGACGAGTCTTTGTGTCAACTTCCCAGAAGTGCAGACTTCAAACTATGTACTCGAGCAGGGATGTCAAAGTCGTGCCACAAAGGGCCCGGTGGCTGCAGGTTTTTGTTTCAACCAAGCATCAGCACACCTGACTTGGCTCTTTTAATTAAGTGATTTGAGTCTTCAGGCAAGGGGCAGTGGTGGTCTAGTGGTATAGGGCGCTGGATCGCTGATCCAAAGGTTGGGGGTTCGAGTCCCACTCTCCACAAGGTTGTCACTGTCCCCCAGTGCAGCTAACTGGGTTATCAAAGGCGGGCCATGTCTCTCACTGTCTATGGTGAGAGGCATGTAAAAGAACCATTGCTGACTTTCATAAAGAGTAGCTGCAAAGTCGTCAGCGTCTTTCTGTCCCTTGCTAAAAAGGGTTGTGACAGGACATCCGACGTAAAAACCTCTGCTAAATCAAACGTGCGAATCAGATGATTCGCTGTGGCGACTCCCGAGTAAAAGGGAAAAAGCAGAAAGGAAGACAGACAATTTGAGTCTTCAGGCAGTTGATTGGTCAATCTGTGTGCTCTGTACAGAGGCTGACCAATCAACTGCCTGAAGACTCAAATCACTTGATTAAATGAGCCAAGTCATGTGCTGCTTGGTTGAAACAAAAACCTGCAGCCACACAACCCTTTGTGGCATGAGTTTGACACCTCTATACTAGATGTAAATGGTGTTGATCAGAAGAGTAGAATCAGAGTTGCGATAAAAATTTACACCATGCTTTCTCCAGAATTTTCTCCTGTTCTGTGCATTTGATGGGGTAGAACCAGGCTATATATACATTAAGCAAAGGTAGCACAGGAGTGGCCATGACAACACCCCCCCCCCCCCCCAGCAGCAAATCAATCAATCAATCTGCATTTATTTATACTTGGAAAAAAAAAAAAAAAAAAAAAAAAAGCGCACACCTCATGTGGTTCCTTGTTGGGGACGATGGGTGGGGGTTGTTGACATTTATGGCGGCTAAGAGACAGCGATAGTGCGTTTTGAGAGATTTTACAAGTGGCTCCCTTAACGGACATGGAGATTTCCTTTCGGCTTTTTCAATTTGATCTTGTTTAAACTAACATGGCATCATAAATACGTGATTGTAGGTTCTGAGCAGAATTTTTTTTTTATCCATAAAATCAGACAGATTATCACCAAATCTACAGGAATAATTATCGGCAAGATTTCAGCAACACTAGCCGTCCCGTGGCCAGTCAAGCAATTAGTCAATAGTTTTATCTATCATTAAAAGAACAAGCATTACCCCATCCTACATTATATATATTACTGAATAGTTTATCTGAACGCATTCCCCGACAGCAGTGCCTGGTGAGTAGTTTGGGGGTTCGGTGCTTTGCTCGAGGTAATCAAGGTGGACGAAGGGAACGTACAGCTCCCCCAAAAAACGCCTCACATTTTTTCCTACCGGTTCAGGAATAAACGAGCGACCATTAAGTCATGGCTTTTCCCATTATATGTAGTTATGTCCTGTATTGTTTGGTACTTTAAGTTTGTCGTCATGCTATCTACTCATCTTTAAATCTTTACCAAATACCGATATGAATAGTCACAAAAGAAAAAGCGTCATAGGACAAGTCAGACGTGCGGAATTCAAGCTTGAAGGTACACTCGCATTTCTTTAGCACAAGTTCTCATGTAAACTTATCTTTAATAAATATTAATTAAAACTGTGCATAATTGTCACACAATCCAGGAACCGTTGTTTAGTAGGCATTAAATTACTTGCAGTGTAAAATACAGCGGTACCTTGATTTACGAGTGTCTTATATCTGCCCCATCCAATGAGCAAAATTTTGATTTACGAGCTCTGCTGGGGAAATGGCTTTTCTGGGCCGATTAGCCTTGTATTCTTCCATTTGTCTTCCTCCTTGTTCCGAGAACGCCTTGAACAGTGCTTCTCAATTATTTTCTGTGATGCCCCAATAGGAGGAAAGGGGGGGGGATCCCCCCCCACACTATACATAGTGTTTACTGCACTTCAGATCATTTTCTCGGTGCTTTTTCCACCCACCATAGGGAACACTGAGAGCGCCACTGCTACCTACTGTAGAGGATGCACAATTACACTTAAATTCTAGTACAGTATAGTTAAAAAAAAAGCTCGTTCCCCAGGGTCATCTCCCCCCCCCCTTCGTTATCACACCATGCCAGCCAAGGGGGGCACGCCCTACTATTTGAGAAGCACATCACGAACCTTTACTTATTGGCATTCGTAGAGTGCACATGAACAAAAATCTCCTTCTCTGTTAGGCACCACCTTATTCCTGCCCATGTGACATCTTGGCCGCAGTTGATGATCGGAAGGGTTAGTTGACTTATTCTTTATTCTTGTTTTATTATTAAGGTTAATGTACAGGTCTTATGAAATATTTATTGTTTTTACACGTTTATCTTTAATATATTATGTCAAATGTGATTCTGTCAAGTTATGAGTTGGGGGGGGGGGGGTTTGAACAGATTAATTGGTTTTCTATTATTTCCTATGGGAATTTGTTTTATCTAACAAACACTTTGGCTGACGAGCTCGCCCTCGGAACGGTTTATTTTCGCAAGTCAAGGTACAATTGCTTGTGTCTCAGCAACTTAAAAAGTTTACCCATCACAAGATGCGGGTTCTTTTATTTCTTGGTGCCTATAAGCATCCCGCACATGAGCAAGTAAAATTCTGAGCAAAGCTATGCGTCCCACTAGAATTCATGCATGTTATACATTTTATTCATAAATGACGTTTGATTTGTGCATTAAGACCATTGTGTATTACTTTCAAAGACCTAGAATTCCTCTTGATGTCATGATTATTTTGTATTTCATTGCTCAACTACTTATTACTTGATAAACTATCAATACATTGTGTGTACAAAGCTGTCATTCTGACACCGTGTATTCAGTCAAGAATTTAAAGCTGAACTTGAACTGGATTCATTTCCACACTGCTGCAAAACAGGAGAAATTAAACCCAGCTCCGAGATTTTGAGTCATTTTCCTCAGCTGCAGTTTCCTCAAAGCTTCACTCTCACTTCCATTTGCCACTTTAAACTCAAGTTTAATGTAAATAAAGCAGTCGGTGTGCATCTGTGGTCAGAGTCAGGCATATTTGCATACAAGAAAAAGGCATAGATGCAAGTCAGTCAAGAGGCGTAAGGAAAAAAACAAATCAAAGGGAGACAGTTTTAGCGGTTACCAAGTATATCTCACAACAAGAAGGTCGCAGGTTGAAGTCCCATTATCCGCAAGGCCTGTCTGTATGAAGTCTGCGTGTTCTCCTTGTGCTTGTATAGGTTTCCTTCTGATATTCCAGTTTCCATGCACAGTTCAGACATGCACGTTGCACCAACTGGCTGTTCCAAATTGTCCTCAAGAGTGACGGCAAGTATGATGGTCTGACGAGATGTTCAGACAGTACTTCACATTTGCTCAGTTTTGGTGGACATAGGCTCCAGCCTCCCTCGACCCTAAAAAGTTTACGCGGCTCAGCAAATGAGAACAGCGAGTAAGCAACCCCGAGCACAAGATCAGAAGCACAAAAAATACCTTACAGGTTCCTTATAAGTCAACATCAACAATACACACGGAATTTTAGCAGTAAACTAAAATGATCCTGGTTAAAACCACACTATACAGCATAAAAGTATGTGAACCCCAGACTATGATACCTGTGTGCATTTTACTCACGATTCATTGATTACAACTCTTATTGGAATGATTTCCATGAGATTTTTGGGGTATGGCCAAGAGGATTTAGGGTTTCCATGCAAACCAATGGTCTGACGAGATAAACAGGCACATGGATGAAGGCTGCGGCTGGGAGGCAATATTCTACAGGCTCTGAATACAGACACGAGCATCAGCACTCTAATCCGGGACCATTATTCACGCCAGTGATCGACAACTCAACTAACCAATAGGTGCACTGAGAAACACTCATGACCAAGCCCCATCCATCCTCCAGGGGTAGAGTTGGAGAAAGTGAGTCACCTGTGGTTCCTGGTTTGGCTTACAGGATGTAGTAAAAGTGAGGGGAAAATGTCTCAGTTCATAGAAGAGGCATTGGGGGGGGGGGGGTATCCAAGGCAAGATATGGTGATGACAATGACCCTAGAACAACAAGGCAAACTAAGAGTGGGACACCCCTCCCTCATCCAGAAACTTCATAATATATAAACAGACCTAACATCCAGTGACTTTAAGACCAAGTACAAAGTTAACAAGCTCATGCACAAGTACAGAAAATGTCATTTAACCTGGTGTTGGTAAATAAACATTTGTGCTGTTCACCATTTATTTGCATAAGACACACCCCAATTCAATTTCTCATTTAAACTGAGAATCAAAAGACATTCTTACTTTGGTTTGGGTTTTAAATAATGGATTATCCAGATTGTTTTTAACAACACACCTTTTAATTCTTGCATAACAATAAGTGATTTGATTCAATTGTCATCATACAGAAACTCGGGGTACTTTCTCCTACCATTGGGTTCTTTCGGGGTCTTCCTCTGCCCCTCTTCTCTGCTCCGCCCCTCTCTTTAGGAGAGACAGCACTCTTGTCCTTGGCAGTCTCACTCATGATCCCTTACTGATAGGAGAAAAGCAGCAAGAGGTGGATTAAGATCAAAGTGCATCAGATCCAGTATTTTAGCAATCACAGTTCATCTGGACAAAGATTATCCTTGTTCTAAATGTAGTTTAACCCTTTAATACGGAGTTCAAACTTCTCCACAAGATAAGCGTTTCTCCCACAGCATAACAAGAGGCACATCTATTAATGCACCGAAGACTGGACCAAAAGCATAGTCTCTGTTACTTCATGCAAAAGATAAAACATGCCTTGCTTTTTAATTATCACCAATACCAGAGCATGTTTATATTTTTTCATTTGCAAATTTCTGTTACTGACAATTTATAGATAAATGTCTTAGTGCATTTTAAATTTAAATATTTGACACACACACACACACCAGCTTACCATTTGTTTTTTCAGGCTTACATATTTGACGCTGACAAAAATACAGGCAATGTTCAGACAATAATAGCTAAGGAATCTAAAATAACTACAATATTTATGAAAAGATTTAATGATTAAAATGTATTTCATGACCGACACACAGTCCATCAGACCAGTTTTATGGGCACTTCTAATATTGTGCACAAGACTAATTTTTACTTGATATACTTCCGATAAACAGATAAATTTGATGTTGTTCGAGTAGTTCTAAATAATAATATACAGCCCTGGACGTTTTTAATTACGAACCTGCAATAAATGTTCGAGAATTACAGGAAGGTGAGCTAGCATGAGCCGGTTGCTAGCTATTACCGGACTTGTTTGTTTACAACACAAATAAAATGCAGGGGGCCTAAACCGTAAAATTTCACTCCTGATATCTATCCACAATCAAACAGGAGGAAACTGGAATGTACACAATCAAATTACAATAAAATCATACAAATACACCACAGAAATGTGAAATACCTCCACGCGCGCGGCTTGAACTGGAGGGGTTTTAAGTAAAGCTGCGACCCCCCCCCACCACCGTCACGACGGAAGCCCGAAAGGTTTAAACGTAAAGACGACGAGGAGGGGAGGGCAACGCGAGACGGATATTCGAGCACGCAACATGTGCAAAGAAAACTGGCGCGCAAACAAAGAACAATAACTACTTCAAGACACATCTCAAACCCTCAAAATCTCAAAGAAGAACGATTTACAATCATTTATGCAAAATGCAAAAATTACTACGACATTGAATAGTTAAAAAAAAGCCTGCATCATCCTGAATGCAAAACAAGCAACTTTAACGTACAATATCAAGCACAATAGGTAAACATACTAGGCTGCATTAAATATTCCCAAGAGCATAGTCCTGTTAAATATTCAACTTAAATACAGAAGTGAAACGCAAATTATTCTTATTATTAATAATAATAACAACAACAATAAACCAGCAATAGCTATTATACAGTAGTGCTTTAATCGACTGAATTGTGAAGTTGGTTCCCAGATCACTGAAGCAAGAATATAATTCGTTTGATCCGTAAAAGACTTAAGAAATAATGCCATACACACACACACATTATATATACACACATACACACACACACACACATATATATAAACATATAAATAAATCCAAAACGAGATTGACTGCTCGAGCGTAAATATGTACATATTTTCTACTAATTAAAAGAAAATTTATATTTAAAAAACAAAAAGTCATTACTCACTAAAGTGTAAAAGTTGAAAACAGCCAAGTTAGTAAGATACTAATTTAATAGTTAAAAATAAGGGGGAAAAATAAAATTTTAATTCAAAGGTAACCTGTTTTTGTTTCATTAAAAGGTTTATCCTCAATGCACAAATACTTCACAGCAAGATTGGCCAAAAACAAATAAGTAAAAAAAATAAAAACCCGCCACCCGCACCATGCACCCGCACCCGACTGCATCACTTTCATTTCAACTTTATTTCGTTTTTTTTTTTTTTTTTTAATCGAAACCCAATTCAACTCAGCCCGAGCATCAATTAAAACCACCACAACTAAATGCAATATATTACTGAAACGCTAAGGATATGCTTTGATTATAAATAAGACTCTCACAATAAGCGGAAATCACAATAAAACTCGTCGCGCTTTTTTCCCCCAAACCCGACCTGATAACTCACATTAACTCGAAATCCAATAATAGTCCCAAGTTGTTGTTGTTATTGTTGTTTTTATCGTATCATATAGGAGTTAGGTGGAAATAAGAAAACACACATTTATAATCTGAAGATATGAAACGGAAGAGCTGTACCTTGGTTCAGAGAGCCAGGCTGTATGGTGCACAGGAAGCGTGCAGTCATCAAGTGAGTGAGAGAAAAGGCGCCTTCATGCCATTTTAAAGAGGCTTCCGACTGAGAATGAGTGCATCAAGGGGAGGGAACCAAACCGAGGATGAGAATGAGCCCTGCCTCGGATTTCGGGGGAAGGGGAAGTGGAGAGGGGAAGGGAGGGAGAGGAGGGGAAGGGAGGGGAGAGGAGGGGGCGGGGGGAGGGGAGGAGTCAGATTTAAACTACGCTCGATATTATTGTTTCTGCGATCGACTGTTTCGTAAACTTCCTTACACCACATGACCAAAACTTTGTGGACACCAGACTTTCCATGTTTACTCCTTCCCCAAAAAATGCAAAGCACATAATTGTTGTCGTGTCTTTGTGTGCAGAGGTATTACAACGTGAACCAGACACTTTATGGAACTTTATGGAACTTTCCTTCCGGCTGCTGCAGAAAAAAACGAATAGATAAGATAAGATTCCTTTATTTTCGCTGCAGAGAGCACAGTACAGTGAAATCTTAGCCGAGTGGTGCATTTAGATACAGCCAATAGACAGGACTTAAAATAGAAAACTGTACTATCGATACATACTAAAATCTAAAATTTGAACCTATAAAATTCCACACTTCAGAGTTTTATAATACAAAGGCATATTTCTTCTGATTTCACTGGGTACTCTGGTTTTCTCCCACACTGGGTCTGGGGGCTTGATGGCAACTTCACCAGACTGGAAATTTTGCAATTTTTACGACAGTTTTCTTCAAAGTGAGCAGCATTTCAAACATAACATGAAAAAGAAAATATCGTGGAGAAAATATTTCACATGTATATACTCTCATGGAAAATTTTGGAAAGAGTGCTTTTTAACACCTGGTGAGAATATAGACCCTCTTTTATTTATTTATTTGTTTAAAAAAGAATTGAAGCTAGGTGTATGTAATAATTGTTGTGTGTGTGTGTGTGTGTGTGTGTGTGTGTATATATCTATATATATATATATATATATATATATATATATGTATATATATATATACTGTATATTCTTTTCCTTTCGGTTTTTTCCCCCTCTTCATGGGTCACCATAGCAAATCATTTGATTCGCATAGGTTTTTATGTCGGATGCCCTTCCTGACACAACCCTTTAGCAAGGGGCAGAAACACGCTGACGGCTATACAGCTTCTCTTTACGAAAGCCAGCAATGGTTCTTTTACATGAACCTCACACCATAGACAGTGAGAGACATGGCCCACCTTTGATAACCCAGTTAGCTGCACTGGGGGGGACAGTGACAACCTTGTGGAGAGTGGGACTCGAACTCCCAACTTAAGGATCAGCGATCCAGCGCCCTTTACCACCAGGACACCACTTCCCTATATATATATACTGTATATATCACTGTGTGTCAACACTGGGAGTCAAGGAAAAACCAAAAAGTATTTTCCTCCTTCCATGTACACTCAGGGCAGCATGGAGTGCCTAGCACATCTGCCTCACAGCAACAAGGTTCTGGGTTTGAGTCACGAGGTCGACAAGGGCAGTTCTGTGTGAAGTTTACACGATCTCCCCTGGATATGCGAGTTTTCACCAGGTACTCAAGTTTTCTCCCTTATTCCAAAGACCAGCACATTAGGCTCATTAGGTAAAGGTAAAGTCTGTTGGGTTTTTACACCTGAGCCTAGTGGCTCATCCGGCCGGTGTTTATCCCCACTTTCTGTAGCGTGAAGCGACCAGGAGTTCAACTCCTCCTGGAAGGGGCACTAGTCCATCACAGGTTACCTTCCCAGTATATTTTTACTGGTACCCATTTATACTGATGGGTTAACAGAGGCACACTTGTGGTTGAGACCTTGCCCAGTTAGGGTCTCAGTGGGATTCAAACTCACAACCTCTCGATCAGATTGATACCCTCAAAAATAACAATATTTTCTGTGTTGTGGTACCATAAATAAAGCATTTTCTGAATCTTCAGTGTGGTTGACAAATCTTTTGCAGGATTATGTTTAGTACAATAATCCTCTACTTAAGTCCAACGCTCATTAGTGAAATGTGTCCATTACTGGCATCTGGGTTAAAGCAGTTTAAATCAAACTGAAGAAGCTAATAATGATATAAACGCAATGATAATGGTGTGCTGTGAATTACAGCATTGTTGTCATAGCAAACAGTGACTAGATGGAGGGGTGTGTCTATTTTGTATGCAGTTTCGGCTTTATAATCAACTTTCTCTCTAGCTTAACTTAATAATTCAACTTTATTAAAATATTGCCTAAAATGAGCGAGCAGACATGTATCACATGTTTCATAAAAATTACATTTCAACAAAAGGAAATATTTTTGTATTTAATAGTTATCTTTAACCTGGATATCTCTATTCAGTGTATACCACATGGGAATGGGACAATGATTGGTTCGATATATTAGGAAAATGACATTACACCCATTATGCACCTCTCAAACTCAGGATAATGATGAATCGAAGTGGTGATTGAAACACTGGGTGCATTCCAGAACCCTGAAATTGCATCCCTCTTTTCTATCTCACATTTGTATCCTAATCCCTTATCCCTTTTTCTCACGGTCAACTTCATGTAATGGGTGGGCCATTTATATACTGGCGTGCAGCTCTTCCGGGAAGGCTGCTCTTGTATATCTGCACTCATCACTCCTTGCTCCTTGATATTTATAAAAACTTAGTTGGAACGTCCAACAGACTTATAACCAATATCCACCTTGCCTGACATGAATCATGGTGAGATAGTACAGACACTCCCTGCTTTACTTTCATTTGTTTTATGTATTTTTTTATTTTATGGTGTGTTTTTTTTTTGTTTGTTTTTTTTTTTTTTAATTATGTCAAATTTTGAGTTTAGTGTGCTTTCTGTAGTACGAGATGTACCTATGTTGTACGCTGACGTAATCTGCTGCATCCATTGCTTACAAACGACAGACTGAACGTGCCCTCCTTCTTCCCAGTTCACTGACTGTTACCCTTGTGTTAAGACGTTGTCTCTGTTATCTTTGTGTTTACACTGTTTTGTGGACTTTTTGTAACCATAAGCAAATATGGTTGGTCAGAAGCATAAGCCTACTAGTGATGGTTAGAAACGAAGATGGATATTATCAAGAAAATTGATGCTGGTGAAAAACATGTGAATGTTGCACGTTTCTTCCAAATGGCTCCGTCGACCATCGGAACCATTTACAATCAGAAAGATCTCACCACAGAGAATGTTAAAGGTTATATTTGATACTGTATTTGATATTTGATGAGTGAATTTGATTAAAATTTATATATTTGAAATTATTTTGCTTGAATTTAATTTATTTGAAATTAATGTTAATATTATTTGATATATTTGATATTATTTTACAATGTCATGTTTATAATAATTGATTTAGGGGTGTTTTATGAGATACAGTATGTATAGTACAGTATGAACGTCATACGTCACTGGAACATACAGTAACAACTTACGTCTTTTTTCACCTTACTTTCGGCCGTCCAGAACCGAACTAAAATGTAGGTCGGGGAGTGTCTGTATACCTTTATAGAGAATTAAGGATGGACAGTATTAGCACGCTTGGTTATCATTCCTGTAATAAGAGAATAAAAACAGGTCCGATTTTTTTTTACCTGAACTTACAAGAATTTACATTTTCATTCATAATTCATTAAGTTTCTTAATGGTTTAGTTCTAATTATAGTGTCAGGGAGGCTGGCGCCCATCTCAGCTGACTCTGGGCAAGGGCAGAGTACACCCTGGACAGCACGACAGGCCATTGCAGGGCAGAAACACTCTGATCCTAGGCAGCTACTCTTGACGAAAGTCAGCAATGGTTCTTTTACAGGAACCTCCCACCACAGACAGTGAGAGACATAGAAAGCCTTTGATAACCCAGTTAGCTGCTCTGGGGGTGACAAAGGATTGGCAACACCAATCGAGCTTTGCAAATCTAAAGTGGAAGAACCATAATGTAATCCAAGGGGGAGATCATCCCAAGTTTAAAAAGCACAGATACATTTTCTCAATAATCAAAAACAATTTTAGTTCTACAAAGGGGTAACTGAGTATAGATTGCTTTTATTCAATCATTCATCTTCTGAACCACTAAATCCTATTTCGGGTCTCAGCCAACTCTGGGTGAGGGTGGGATACACCCTGGACAGCTTGCCAGGCCATCACCATATGTGTTGCTTCATGTTTAATAATTAATAATTTGAACATACAAAAATATAAAAATATAAAGGTGTGTGTGTGTGTGTGTGTGTGTGTGTGTGTGTGTGTATCAGCAATCCAGTACCCTATACCACCAGGCCACCACTGCCCATATATATATATATACACAAAACAAAAATAAAAGGACAGGACATTAATATTATTATTAATAATATAATATATATTAATATAAATATATAAATATATAATAATTATATTATTAATATATAATAATATTCTTCTATAATCACCTGAAGAGAGAGGATGGTTTCACCACCCCTCGAAACAGATCTGTAGTGATAAATGGAGTTTCAATAGAAAGTCTTTGTCCTGTCCTTTTATTTTTGTTTTGTTTATTTGCTCTACCAAAAAGTATTGAGCACTCTCCTACGGAAGGATCTACTCAGAAAATCATATATATATATATATATATATATATATATATATATATATATATATATATATATATATATATATATATATATATATATACACATACATACATGGGGGTGGTTGAGTAAATAAATCTTGCCACTGTTAAATCCCATCTTATTTCTTTGTTTGAGTTAAAAATGTATTTTTAAATAAGATGAACAAACACAGGGTTAAAGGCAATATATATCCACCATCAGCAGCTCTGATACAGTTAGCAGCCATGGATTGTGTTGCAAATGAGGATGAAATGTTAACCTCTGTAGGCCGATCACTTTACACAGTGAGGAATGAGGGATATCACACTTGAGGTCTGGGAAGGTCTTTAGTTATTCAGGTCATGTTGAATGCAGGCTGTCAAAAATATTTCTTCATCATTGTGAGCAAAAGTGAAAAATAATTTCTTTCAATTTACGACTCAGAATACTATTTCTATAACAGTAGAGAATCAATCAGATCCTACCGTGTCTGGTATGTTTGGTATGTACTTATAATATGAACCCTGTTTGTACATATGTCTATAGTCACTGAATCTTGAAGTTTTGTTTTATTTACACAAAATAAAAACTACTTATCAGTAGGAAAGGTTATAATCATTGATGTCTGAATCTTCGGTAAGGAAAAATGTGTTACTCAAGTTTATCACTTTATAACAATCACAATGTATTCTGGGTAACATAAGTAACAAGTAGTGTTTTCTGATGTACTTCAAGTGAGAAAAGAAAGTGAAACTGGAGA
>CM045738.1:46444796-46582296 GCA_024760905.1 Plotosus lineatus
CCTAATACTAAAGGATGCCCGTGTGTTCCAATATGAAAACATCCAGAACTTTGTCAGGTTTTACATGGACAAGGTTTTAAATAATCTCCAAGTGTCCTTCAGTGTGATTTTTTTTTATGTTTGCTATATTTTACAACTTTATACCATATATCTTATGCAACCTGATCTGACTTCACTTTATTCTCCTTTAAAGTGAATGACATACTTTTATGATGGGGCGGCAGAAGAGAAACTGAAACTGTAAAGCATCGGCATGTTTAACATTGACATGGTGCAATAGTTTTTATTTTATCCTGAAAGGTGCCAATACCCTAAAAATCATAACAGTAAACAATACATTGAAAAAAAATCTTTTAATCAAGCCATTCATAAACATTTCAACATGATTTTGAATAATAGAAGTCAGTGAAAGTCAGGTACTTTCCAACCCTTTTATTTACATGCCCTAGATGACATGAGTCACCTCGAGTTACATACCAAGAGCTTCACATCCCTGAGTCATAATAAATAAGGAAGTAAGAATGAAATTATCAACCGGAAATATGTTTTATATATATATATATATATATATATATATATATATATATATATATATATATATATATATACACACACACACACACAGTATGTTGGTAGTTTTAAATATCTCCTTTTTAATCACTTTCCCCTTATTTGTACAGGAATGTCATGAGAATGACTTAAATTTCTAATTGCGGAGAAAATAAACCTATGAACAAACACAACAAGATTAATTAGAAACCAGTTTGTGCAGAACTTGCAGAAATCGACAATCCAGTTCAAAACAGGTCAGTTACAGTATCACCTGTATGCTTCAGTAGAGGAGGAAAAGCATGAAGAATATTCCATATTTTAAACAATTAATTAGCTAAAAAAATATGTTAGGAGCATAGAAACAGTGCAGAACCCTGAATATTTAAGAGGCTGCAAGATTCTGATTTGATCTTCA
Source organism: Plotosus lineatus (assembly GCA_024760905.1). NCBI lineage: Eukaryota > Metazoa > Chordata > Actinopteri > Siluriformes > Plotosidae > Plotosus > Plotosus lineatus. Next base: position 46,445,764 of record CM045738.1, read on the forward strand.
CCTGATTAAGTTGTTACTTTGAAATCAACATGTTGAAAAGCTGTGACAGAGTTCCCGTTAAAATTCCTCATTCAATGGAGAATATTTTCCAGACTACACATCGCTCTGGAGTACAAGTTGCATCAGCCAAAAAAAAAAAAGCATAATCAAGACAAAAAACAAAAAACCAAAAACATACATAAGTTGCACTGGACTATAAGTCGCAAACTCATGGAAACTGTCGACTTTGGCTTGGAAATCTGCTGCCAGTTTTTGTGACGTTGTGGTCCTCACTCTGATAGAGGCGGTTGTGTTGCATGAAGTGGTAAAACCAAGGAGGTTCTCACGAAAAGTAATTTCTATTCATCTCCTTGACAACTACCTGGCCATGGAGACGCACCTGCACTGTTGACAAGCCCCTCCCTAAGGCATGTTGCTCAACACCCATGTGCGACCTCGTTCCTCTAGCTGTGGCCATCGAGCTTTTAGCCCGCGATTAGCTTTTAACTTCCAATTAGCTTTTTGTTTTCTTCATTACAGTAATAATAATCTCCACTTTTCTGCCCTCTTGTTCTTTTTGCTGACATGAGTGTAGAAATAAACATGTGAAATTATGTTTGTTATTATTATGATGAACAGAATTATGTGTAATCTTCTTCTTTTCCTTTCGGCTTTTCCCTTCAGGGGTCGCCACAGCGAATCATCTCACACTTTCCAACCGAGCATACAAGTCATCAAACGCGCTCTGTTTGGCCTTTGACACTGCTACCTTTGCCTTACGTTGTGTCTCCCTGTATTCTTGTTTACTCTCTTCGGTTTTCTCCATGTCCCACTTCTTCTTAGCTAACCTCTTCCGTTGTACACACTCCTGCACTTCCTCATTCCACCACCAAGTCTCCTTATCTACTTTCCTTCCAGATGATACACCAAGTATTCTCCTACCTGTCTCCCTGATCACATTAGCTGTAGTTGTCCAGTCATCTGGAAGCACTTCGTGACCATCCAAAGCCTGTTTCAACTCCTCCTTGAAGACAACCCGACACTCTTCCTTTTTCAACTTCCACCACTTTGTCTTCTGCTCTGCCTTTGCTTTCTTCACCTTCCTCACCATCAGCATCATCCTGCACACCACCATCCTATGCTGTTTGGCAACACTCTCGCCCGCTACTACTTTGCAGTCACTGACTTCCTTTAAATTACATCGCCTGCACAAGCTGTAGTCTACCTGTGTGCTCCTACCTCCACTTTTATAAGTCACCCTATGCTCCTGTTTCTTCTGGAAGAAAGTATTCACCACAGCCATTTCCATCCTTTTTGCAAAATCTACCAACATCTGTCCTTCTGCGTTCCTGTCCTGGATACCAAACCTACCCATCACTTCCTCGTCCCCTCTGTTGCCTGCACCAACATGTCCATTGAAGTCTGCCCCAATGACCACTCTTTCACCTCTGGGGGTACTCTGCATCACTTCGTCTAACTCCCTCCAGAATCTCTCCTTCTCTTCTCGCTCACATCCTGCCTGTGGGGCCTAAGCACTAACAACATTGACCATCACACCTTCAAGTTCTAACTTGAGACTCATCACTCTGTCTGACACTCTTTTCACTTCTAGAACATTCCTGACAAACTCCTCCTTCAAGATGACTCCGACTCCATTTCTCTTCCCATCCACACCCTGATAAAACAGCTTAAACCTGCTCCTATGCTTCTAGCCTTGCTACCTTTCCACCTGGTCTCCTGAACACACAGTATGTCCACCTTCCTCCTCTGCATCATGTCAGCCAGCTCTCTACCTTTTCCTGCCATAGTTCCAACATTCAAAGTCCCTACTTTCAGTCCTAGACTCATGCCTTTCCTCTTCTCTCTCTGGCAACGGACACGCCTCCCACCTCTCCTTCTTCGACGTCTTCGACCAACAGTAGTCCAATTTCCATCAGCACCTTGTTGGTTGACGGCACTTATGGCGGTCGTTGTTAACCTGGGCCTTGACCGATCCGGTATGTCATTCTTTCTTGTGATTCGCATAGTTTATTTGGCATTTGTTTTACGCCGGATGCCCTTCTTGACGCAACCCTCTGCATTTATCCGGGCTTGGGACTGGCGTGAGGGAGAGACACTGGTTTGTGCCCCCCCTCACGGCTGCATTAGAATTATGTGTAATAATTTCACATATAAATTGCTCTCGGTTATAAATCGCACCTTCAGCAAAAGTATGAAAAAAAGTGCGACTTGTAGTCCAGAAAATACAGTAATATCGTATCGAGCAGGAGTCACCAACCTTTTTGAAACAGAGCTACTTCTTGGGGACCAATTAATGCGAAGGACTGCCAGGTCGATACACACTTCTGAAATTACAAATTTGCTCAATTTACCTTCAAGTATATGTTATTATTAATAATTAATGATATTCATAGGGCAGTGGTGGTCTCGTGGTATAGGGCGATGGATCGCTAATCCAAAGGTTGGGGGTTCGGGTCCCACTCTCCACAGGGTTGCCACTGCCCCCCCCCCCAGTAAAAAGGTGGCCATGTCTTTCACTGTCTATGGTGAGAGGCATGTAAAAGAACCATTGCTGACTTTCGACAAGAGTAGGCTGCAAAGCCGTCGGCGTGTTTACGCCCTGCGATGGCCTGGTGAGCTGTCCAGGGTGTACCCCGCCCTCAACCAGAGTCAGCTGAGATGAGCAGCAGCCTCCCCATGACCCTAATTAGGATTAAGCGGTTCAGAAAATGAAAGAAAGAATGATGTGTGTGTGTGTGTGTGTGTGTGTGTGTGTGTGTGTGTAGCATATATAGCTTTGTATGTTGCCATTAGTTGTCTTTTTTGTGCACTTTTATAATTGCTGATAAACAGAGAGCTGCTGAACTGATTTTTACAATCAAGAATCATATCTTATTTTATCTTAATGTTTACGTATTCATGTATGTTTGAAATGCTTTGTGATTATATTTTTGAGGTAAGGTGCTCTTTCAGCTTCTGTTACCTGCTTTGTTTAAAATAAGTACATGTTATTGTGAAAGGAAAATTTAATTAGTGTTTAAACTGTATTTATTTCTAGATTTAATATGTTTATAATGTTCCGACGTACATATACATTCGTCCACAAAGGAAATCATTTTGCCAAGGGATGGCGCTAATGAGTCGTGTTTTAAAATTTTCAAATACAGTAATTGAATCAGTCTCAGAGCCGATTCAAATGTTCCCTGATTCTAACGCAGGGGATTGTGGGTGATTAACAGATGGCTGGTTAATTTGCATACATACCTTGTTGGAGAAATGGTAGCTATCCAGATGGTATAACTGTCACCCAAATCTGTCACTCTTATGGCACATGAAAGCTTTCTGTCTACTTTATTTATTTATTTGTTTTTTTTTCAGTTTTGTTCTGACGTCTTCGTTACATCATAATTTTAATACTGTGTCAATAAAATCATGACATGAAAAACAAAACATTCTCATTTGAAATCTCTTTCAGAATTTGTAAACTTAAACCATGCATTAATTATATATATTTATATATATGTGTGTGTGTGTGTGTGTGTGTATATATTTTTTTTTAATTTATATTATATACATTAAAATATATATATATATATATATATATATATATATATATATATATATATATATATATATATATATATGCCCTGTACTTATTTTTTTTCTTTTCATTTTATTTTTGTTTATTATAATAATAATAATACTAATAATAATAATAATAATACCAATAATAACTTTATTATTCGGATTACTATCGCTCTTCTTCTTTGTTTAAAGTTAATATGATTTTTTTTCTCTTTTCAGTGTTATTCTTTTCTATTTTCTATATTTTCTTTTTGAGGAACAAAGTTCTATTCCTTCGTGCTTGTTTGGCTTTGTGTTGATATCGGAGTGTGCTTCTGATTGGTTGGTAAATGTGACGTAATTCTGTGCGACACAGAGTCGGGGTTCTGCTCCAGACCGTCATGATTCATATTAGTTTTTGCAACTGAAATTCTGCAGCGTGATCGATTTACATCGCGGGGTCGAATTGATTGTTTTTGTTTTTGACTCACTTTTGCTTTTTTTGCACTAAAAGAACTTGATGAGGGTTCGACGGGAAGAGATGGTGAACGAGAAAGGGAGAGAAGAACCAAGGAGCTCTCAGGAGATCATGAACCAGAACATCACACAGCGCTATCTGGACAAGATCAGCACCATAAACCACATCGATCCATACGCCTTAACAGCCAAAGACTGGATTCAAGACTGTGGTGCGATACCTCCCCTCACGTACCTGGATATCGTGAATTATCTGGTTCTGGAACTGCGTGCAAACACATGGAGGGATTTTAAAAGCTTCAGATCAATGGAAGCCTATGAGCAGTTCTGCAGTGGCTGGGTTCAAGATCTGTTCATATACAAGCCTACAAACTGTGAGAGGACTCTAATACTGGCACAGGTAAAAGGATCACACCTTTTGGTTCTGAGGGTTCGAAAGTGTTGACCCCTCACAAAAAATAAATCCATTTTCTGAACCCTTGTTCATAGGCTTGGGGGAAAGCAGGAGCCTGTCTCAGCTGACACTGGCTTAAGGAAGGGTACACCCTGCACAGATTGCCAGTCCATCTCAGGACACACACACTCATACCCCCCACCACCACCACTATCATCATCATTATCATCATACACACTCCCACACAATTTGCAACAGCCATTTCAGGAGACAATGGGAGGAAATCAGAAACTCCACACAGAAACTGCTTTGCCAATCTCAGGACTCAAACCCAAGACCTTCTTGTTGTGAACCAGATGTGCTGACCACCCCGCCACCATGTGGTCATGCAGGGATCCCAGTGAGGTTTCTGAATAAAATAGAAATAGAGGAAATGAAACATTTCAGCTGGGGGTCAAGGGGGCCACAGGGCCCCTCACTGGGTACAGGAGCAGAGCATGTCATGTGAAAAATCATGCAAACAAGTTAATGATTATTTTATAACATGAGGAAACACTAAACAAAACAGCTTAAATAATGTAAAAAAATATAAAAGGTTATTTCAGTGTAGATAAATACACATAATTCAAACAGCACAGCCCAATGGCTCATTATTGATGTGTAACATAACTATGAAATAATTATCAATTCATTTGTAGAATGATCTTCTTCTTTTCCTTTCGGCTGTTCCCTTCAAGGGGCGCCACGGCAAATCATCTGCCTCCATCTCACCCTGTCCTCTGCATCATCTTCTCTGATTCCCCACAATCTTCATGTCTTCCTTCACCACATCCATAAATCTCTTCTTTGGTCTTCCTCTCGACCTTCTGCCTGGTAGTTCCAACCTCAGCATCGACTGCCAATATATTTACTATCCCTCTTCTGTACATGTCCAAACCATCTCAATCTAGCCTCTCTCACTTTGTCTCCAAAACATCTTACATGGGCTGTCTCTGATATACTCATTCCTGATCCTATCCATCCTCGTTACTCCTAAAGAGAACGTCAACATTTTCATCTTCGCTACCTCCAACTCTGCCTCCTGCCTTTTCCTCAGCGCCACTGTTTCTAAACCATAAAACATCACTGGCCCATCACCGTCTTGTACACTTTTTCTTTCATTCTTGCTGATACTCTCCTATCGCACATCACACCGGACACTTTTCTCCAACCATTCCAACTTGCCTCCACACACTTCTTCACCTCTTTTCCACACTCTCCATTGCTCTGGATTGTTGCGCCTAAGTACTTAAAATCCTCCACCTTCCTTATCTCTGCTCCCTGTAACATTACCGTTCCTCCTGGGTCCTTCTCATTCACACACATGTATTCTGATTTACTGAGGCGAACCTTCATTCCTCTCGTTTCCCGGGCATATCTCCACCTCTCTGGATTTTCCTCCACTTGTTCTCTGCTCTCACTACAGATCACAATGTCATCTACAAACATCATAGTCCATGGAGATTCTTGTCTAACCTCAATCTGTCAGCCTGTCCATCACCATCGCAAACAAGAAGGGGCTCAGAGCTGACCATTGATGCAGTCCCACCTCCACCTTGAATTCTTCGGTCACGCCGACAGCACACCTCACCGCTGTCTTACATCTCTTATACATGTCCTGCACCACTCTAACATACTTCTCTGCCACTCCAGGCTTCCTCATGCAATACCACAGGTCTTCTCTTGGCACCCTGTCATATGCTTTTTCCAAATCCACAAAGGCACAATGCAGCTCCCTCTGACCTCTGTACTTCTTTATTATCATCCTCAAAGCAAACACTGCATCTGTGGTGCTCTTTCTTGGCATGAAACCAAACTGTTGTTCACAAATGCTGACCTCTGCCCTTAGTCTAGCTTCCACTATTCTTTCCCATAACTTCATCGTATGGCTCATCAACTTTATCCCTCTGTAGTTGCCACAACTCTGCATGTTTCCCTTGTCCTTAAAAATGGGCGCCAGCACACAGCTCCTCCATTCCTCCGACATCTGCTCACTCTTTAAGACCTTGCTGAATGTTCTTGTCAGAAAATCTACTGCTTCCTCTCCTGGACACTTCCATACCTCCACCGGTATGTCATCAGGACCAGCTGCCTTTCCACTCTTCATCCTCTTCAGTGCCCTCCTCACTTCACCCTTACTAATCTTTGCTACTTCCTGCTCCTCAACGGTCACCTCTTCGACTCTTTTTTTCTCTCCCTCATTATCCTCATTCATCAGCTCTTCAAAGTACTCTTTCCATTTTCCCAGCACATTTCTGTCATCAGTCAATACATTTCCCTCTCTGTCCTTTATCAATCTAACTTGCTCCACGTCCTTCCCATCTCTGTCTGCTGTGCCAACCTATATAAATCATTTTCTCCCTCCTTACTGTCCAACCTATCGTACAAGTCATCATACGCCCTCTGTTTGTCCTTTGACACCGCTACTTTTGCCTTACGCTGTCTCCCTGTACTCCTGTTTACTTTCTTCGGTCCTCTCAATGTCCCACTTCTTCTTAGCTAACCTCTTCCTTTGTACACACTCCTGCACTTCCTCATCCCACCACCAAGTCTCTTTATCTACTTTCCTTCCAGAGAACACACCAAGTATTCTCCTACCTGTCTTCCTGATCACATTTGCTGTGGTTGTCCAGACATCAAGCACTTCCTGACCATCCAAGGCCTGCTTCAACTCCTCTTTGAAGACAACACGACCCTCTTCCTTTTTCAGCTTCCACCATTTTGTCTTCTGCTCTGCCTTTGCCTTCTTCACCTTCCTTACCATCAGTGTCATCCTGCGCAACACTCTCACCCACTACTACCTTGCAGTCACTGACTTCCTTCAAACTGCATCGTCTACACAAGATGTAGTCTACCTGTGTGCTCCTACCTCCTGCTTTTATAAGTCACCTTCTGCTCCTGTTTCTTCTGGAAGACAGTATTCACCACAGCCATTCCCATCTTTTTTGCAAAATCGATCAACATCTGTCCATCTGTGTTCCTGTCCTGGATACCAAACCTGCCCATCACTTCCTCGTCCCCTCTGTTGCCTGCACCAACGTGTCCATTGAAGTCTCCCCAATGACCACTCTTTCACCTCTGGGGGTACTCTGCAACACTTCATCTAACTCCCTCCAGAATCTCTCCTTCTCTTCTTGCTCACGTCCTGTCTGTGGGGCATAAGCACTAACAACATTGACCATCACGCCTTCAATTTCTAACTTGAGACTCATCACTCTGTCTGACACTCTTCACTTCTAGAACATTCCTGACAAACCCCTCCTTCAAAATGACTCCTACTCCATTTCTCTTCCCATCCACACCATGATAAAACAGCTTAAACCATGCTCCTAAGCTTCTAGCTTTGCTACCTTTCCACCTGGTCTCCTGAACACACAGTATATCCACCTTCCTCCTCTGCATCATGTCAGCCAGCTCTCTATCTTTTCTTTGCATATTTCCAACATTCGAAGTCCCTACTCTCAGTCCTAGACTCATGCTTTTCCTCTTTTCTCTCTGCCTACGAACACGCCTCCCACCTCTCCTTCAACCAATAGTAGTCCAATTTCCATCAGCACCCTGTTGGTTAACAGCACTGATGGCGGTCGTTGTGAACCCGGGCCTCGACCGGAGGTAATATTTGTGGTTTACATGATAAAGTTTGGCATTGGTTTTACGTCGGATGCCCTTCCTGACACAACCCTCTGCATTTATCCGGGCTTTGGACCGGCATAAGGGGGAGAGACAGTGGTTTGTCAAACACCCCCCCCCCCCCTGCATTTTTACAATGATCACCTGACATATTATTCCAACAAACATTTGTGTTCAACTAGTGAGCATACCTGCTATAAGTTAGTATGTTAATAGCATAGCACTATCATTCAAAATGTCACAACATTTACTTTGCACAAGTAACCAGTCTCACACTGTACTTATTGCATAAATTGATAAAAATAGCAGAGATCTGGGATCCCTGAAGATGGCAAAATTTCCAGCTATGAACCAAAAAAAGTACCAGTCTTATGCCATATATTTTTTCGGAACAGTTGTAAAATAAGAACTTTAAATATGGCTGCACTTATTCACATGGATGACACACAGTGTTCTATATCCTGGATTTAAGTTCCGGGTTTAGCAGGGCATTTCTGTTTGCGGTTTGCATGTCCTTCCTGTGCTTGAACGGGTTTCATCTTACAGTCCAAAGCCATGCACAATAGGCTAATTGGTTGTTTTACATTGCCCCTGTGTGTGTGTATGTGTGTATATATAGGTGTGTGTGTGTGTGTATGTGTGTGCGTGTGTGCCCTGTGGTGAACTGGCAAGCTGGTCAGATTGTAACCCACCTTCACCAAGAGTCAGCTGAGATAGATTCCAGCCTCCCCGTGATACTTGTAGGATTAAGCAGTTCAGTGAATGAAAGTTTTAACCACAATTCAGAGATTTTTTCCTTGCTGGAAAAGAAAGACACCACAGACGTGATAGAATTTGAATTATGATTGTTCAGTAGTTGCTGAGGTCATGACAATTTAACGTCAGAAACATTCAGTTTTTTGAGTTGTCACAATGAATCAGTGAAGGTGGAAGCTTTGTATTTTAATTTTTGGACCTTTATAAAAACACTGCATTGAGTGGATATATTTAGATTATATAGAGTAGATATGAACTGAAATATGATTTTACAGGTGAGTACTAAGAGGACTCTGTACCGAGAACAACATCGTCATTGATTGATGGTTTGTTGCTGATTATATTTGTTACAGGTCATGCACTCGAGTGAGGTTTCTCTGAAGGCTTGGGTTATCCTCAGCTCCACTGGAGAAATTTCCTCAGGCCACTGTACTTGCATGTCTAGTGTCGCAAAGACATGCAGTCATATCGGAGCCCTGCTTTTCAAAATTGAATCGATCGTCCGGTCAAGGGAAATGGACACTGATGCAAATCCTGTAAACAGGCCGAATGCTGAAGTCGGATATAAGATCGATTACACTTGTTCTGCTGCCGCCACACGAAAATCACAATCCGGACTTCTGGATCATGAAACTGACAATAAGCCTGTCTTGATGGCTTGTTTCAGGAAGATCACCACACCCTCATCTACACTTTCAGACGTGACACGATTTTATGCTGATCTTCATAAAGCAGATGCCACATCTGTTATACTCGGTGTGCTGCCAGCATCACAGTCAGGTATGTGGGAGATGGGAACAAATCAGATGGACGGCATCTCTCTTAAGGATCATGATTACTGCGCTGCTCCAGCTCCAAGCCCAACACATCCTTCTTCAGCAGGTAATGTACTTTATAGAGAGAAATCATCAACAATATAACACCGTTTTACAGGAATACACCCTAGGTTTTATATTTATCAAAATATAGAATACTTGGCAAAGGGAAAAGAAATGCTGTGAATGACTTCAAACAACAAAATACGGTGGTACCTTGACGTACGAGTGTCCTTTATAGTAAATTTTCCATGATACAAGCTTCGATCCCACCAAAAATCTGCCCCATTTAACGAGAAAAATTTTGATTTATGAGTTTTGATTTACTGCTGGGGAAATGGCTTTTCCGGGCTGATTAGCCTCGTATTCCTCCACACTTCGAGAACGGCTTGTGCAGTGCTTCTCAATTATTTCCTGTGACGCCCCCTCAGCACCCAGTGCACAACTATAAATAGTGTGTATTGCACTTCATAGCATTTGCTCGGTGCTTTTTCCCGACACTATAGAGCGACAATGATAGCACCACTGCCAACTACTGTCGTGGATGCGCAATTACACTTAATTATACTACAGTATAGCAAAAATGCTTGTTCCCCAGCATCATAGGCTCCCCCGCGGCATCACACCGTGCCTCCCTTGGGGGGGCGTGCCCCACTATTTGAGAAGCACTGGCCTTGTGGGAGCTCACCCTGAGCCTTTCCTCGTTGGCATTTGTTGCATGCACATGCACAAAATTCTCCTTTTCTTCCTCTGTAACGCACCACCACCTGCCTGCCCTCGTGACATCTTCGCCGCAGTCGATGAACTTAGGTTAGTTGATTTGTTTATTCTTGTTTTATTATAATTTATTATTAATTATTATTCATGTTAATGTACATGTATTACGATTATGACATTTATTGTTTTTACAGGTTTATCTTTTAATATATTAGGTTAAATATACGCGTTTGTGTCAGGTTATGAGTTTGGGAGGGGGTTGGAATGGATTACAGACGCTCCCCGACTTACGCTCATCCGTTTTACGTTTTATCGATTTTACGTTTTTTTTTCTTTTTTTAAGTCAAATTTTGAGTTTAGACGTACCTACGTAGTACGCTGATGTAATGACGCAATGACGTAATGATGCTGTGTCCATTATTTACAAACGACAGACTGAACGTGCCCCTCCTTCTTCCCAGTTCAGTTTATATATATATATATATATATATATATATATATATATATATCCCTGTTCTATAGCGTGTTACCCTTGTGTTAATACGTCATCTCTGTGATCTTTGTGTCTACACTATTTTGCGGACTTTTGTAACCCTAAGCAAATATGGTTGGTCAGAAGCGTAAGCCTACTAGCATGGGTGCAAGTCTCATACACAGAGATGAATTAACTATCTACTCGGATCGGCACAATCTACATGTATACTCAGATAAGTAAAGAGAGTTGTAAAATGAATTAAAACCCCGAATCCACAAAAGAAAGAACTCTCTGCTCTGCTGGTGATTCAAATCAGTGCAGGCTGTGTTCTAAACGAGTTCAATGGCACCCTTGCGCACTTGAAAGACCGGAAGTCCTTATAACCCACAGCAAGTACACTACTTTCGCAAGTACACTACTTTTGGTTTTGAGCGCCTCACATATTGTAAGCGTTGATTGGCTGTTTTAAGCTTCATGTAAAGTGACTCGGTATAAATAAGTGACTTATTTGAAATTAATGTTGATATTGTTTGATATATTTGATATTGTTTTACAATGTTATGTTTATAATAATTGATTAGGGGTGTTTTATGAGATAGGGTAATGGTATTTATGGATGTATAGTACAGTCTCCCAGTGCGGCTAACTGGGTTATCAAAGGCGGGCCATGTCTCTCACTGTCTATGGTGAGAGGCATGTAAAAGAACCATTGCTGACTTTCGTAAAGAGTAGGCTGCAAAGTCGTCAGCGTGTTTCTGTCCCTTGCTAAAAGGGTTGTGACAGGAAGGGCATCCGACGTAAAAATCTCTGCCAAATCAAATGTGCGAATCAGATGATTCGCTGTGGCGACTCCTGAGTAAAAGGGAAAAAGCCAAAAAGAAGACAGTACAGTATGAGCGTCACACGTCATACGTCACTGTAACAACTTACGTTCACTTTAAACCTACGTTCGGCTGTCCGGAACCAATTAGAAACGTAAGTCGGGGAGCGTCTGTAATTGGTTTTCTGTTATTTCTTATGGGAATAAGCCTTTCATCTAACATTTTGTCTTACGAGCTCACCCTCGGAACGAATTAAATTCGTCAGTCAAGGTAACACTGTCTTCAGAAAAGGAGAGGGTGTTTTTGTCTGTTGCTTTGTCTGAATTTTTTGAGGGGTGGCGCGTGGCCCAAGTAACACTCCATTACATTTCAGTGACAATCCGCACCATAATTCAGATGTGGGAATTTTTAAAAATATTGTTTACCATTGCAGGATATGAGCAATTTTAATAAAGATGAAAGGAAAGTCACCATGGTCACGATTGAGAAAAGAATTGGCACACTTTCATTTCCATTCATAGTATTTGGTGGATGCCCCTTGTCCAGAGCAATGTACATGATTTAGCTAATTTATACAACTGAGCAGTGGCCAAACAGCTGTAATTTAGTGGAAGTCTAGCTTAAACAAGCAACCTCCAGATCAACAACTTTTCACCTTGTCCACTAAGCCACCAGTGCAACGTTGAATAAAAATAGGGTATGAAATTAGCTGTCTTAGTGCAAGTTTGCATTCTTAGCATTGGTACAGTCTGCTGAACTTTTTACATTCGACCATCCTGTCTCAGAGAAGGTGCTCATCCCATTTTTTGTAGTGAGAATGATACTTGAGTATAATCTAACACACTCGGAGGGTAAGCACTAGCCACCCAACCGTACGAACGAACTCACAGCCGCCCATGATTGGCTGGTGATAGCTGTGATTGACAGGGAAGTGAGCGCTCGACCAATTAGCTCCCATGGACTCCTGGCCATGGACAAAATAAACTGGAATCAAAATTGCGATTTCCGGGTTAATCGTCATACTCCTTGTCTATATGTCACTCGGGAGCACCTTTCAAGTATTTCTGCATTTATACTGGGTATAATACGTGAAGCCAAGTTTCATACTCTGTAAAATGTAATGACTGATGAAGTACTGTAAAGAAAGTTTGAAGAACACAGAGTGCAGTTCATCTCCTAAAACACGTTTACATCTGTATTGGTATGGCTCACCCTTTCTCCTCGGTGATTTTCTCCCTGTTTCTTTCAGCACAAGAGCCACAGTGGGGTTTAATAGAACCTGAAGAGTTCCTGCAGTGAAACCTCAACCTCACCACACATCTCAAATCCCGAGATTTCTTGTAGTTGTGTAAACCAGGCAGTCAGCTGCCTATTTTTGTGTCTGTGAATAAAAGCAGTGAAAATAAGTGAACCTTTGTGACACAACTGCCTTGGAATTGTTTTTGTGAAATAATTATTTTAGTGAAAAATTGAATGCACTATTTTCAGGGAAAGTTTCTTTTTGGGTGGGGTGGGCTGGGGGTGCCAAAGCAGTATTTCTCTTCTTCTTCTTCTTCTTTTACTTTCGGCTGCTCCCTTCAGGGGTCGCCACAGCAAATCATCCGCCTCCACCTCACCCTGTCCTCCGCATCTTCTTTTCTGACTCCAACGACCTTCATGTCTTCCTTCACCACATCCATAAATCTCTTCTTCGGTCTTCCTCGAGGCCTTCTGCCTGGTAGTTCCAACCTCAGCATCCTACTGCCAATATACTCACTATCCCTCCTCTGTACATGTCCAAACCATCTCAATCTCGCCTCTCTGACTTTGTCTCCAAAACATCTTACGTGGGCTGTCCCTCTGATATACTCATTTCTGATCCTATCCATCCTCGTTACTCCCAGGGAGAACCTCAACATTTTCATCTCCGCTACCTCCAGCTCTGCCTCCTGCCTTTTCCTCAGCGCCACTGTTTCTAAGCCATACAACATCGCTGGCCTCACCACCATCTTGTACACTTTTCCCTTCATTCTTGCTGACACTCTCCCATCGCACATCACACGGATACTTTTCTCCAACCATTCCAGCCTGCCTGCACACGCTTCTTCACCTCTTTTCCACACTCTCCATTGCTCTGGATTGTTGAGCCTAAGTACTTAAAATCCTCCACCTTCGTTATCTCTGCTCCCTGTAACATCACCGTTCCTCCTGGGTCCTTCTCATTCACACACATGTATTCTGATTTTCTGAGGCTAACCTTCATTCCTCTCCTTTCCAGGGCATACCTCCACCTCTCTAGATTTTCCTGCACTTGTTCTCTGCTCTCACTACAGATCACGATGTCATCTGCAAACATCATAGTCCATGGAGATTCTTGTCTCACCTCGTCTGTCAGCCTGTCCATTACCATAGCAAACAAGAAGGGGCTCAGAGCTGACCCTTGATGCAGTCCCACCTCAACCTTGAATTTGTCGGTCACACCGACAGCACACCTCACCACTGTCTTACATCTCTCATACATGTCCTGCACCACTCTAACATACTTCTCTGCCACTCCAGACTTCCTCATGCAATACCACAGTTCTTCTCTTGGCACCCTGTCATATGCTTTTTCCAGATCTACAAAGGCACAATGTAGCTCCCTCTGACCTTCTCTGTACTTCTCTATTAACATCCTCAAGGCAAACATTGCATCTGTGGTGCTCTTTCTTGGCATGAAACCAAACTGTTGTTCACAAATGCTGACCTCTGCCCTTAGTCTAGCTTCCACTATTCTTTCCCATAACTTCATCGTATGGCTCATCAACTTTATCCCTCTGTAGTTGCTGCAACTCTGCACGTCTCCCTTGTTCTTAAAAATGGGCACCAGCACACTTCTCCTCCACTCCTCTGGCATCTGCTCACTCTCTAGTACCGTGTTGAATGTTCTTGTCAGAAAATCTACTGCTACCTCTCCTAGACACTTCCATACCTCCACAGGTATATCATCAGGACCAACTGCCTTTCCATTCTTCATCCTCTTCAATGCCCTTCTCACTTCACCCTTACTGATCTTTGCTACATCCTGCTCCTCAATGGTTACCTCTTCTACTCTTTTTCTCTCTCATTTTCCTCATTCATCAGCTCTTCAAAGTACTCTTTCCATCTTCCCAGCACACTTCTGTCATTAGTCAATAGAGTTCCCTCTCTGTCCTTTATCAATCTAACTTGCTGCACGTCCTTCCCATCTCTATTTCTCTGCTGTGCCAACCTGTATAGATCATTTTCTCCCTCTTTACTATCCAACCTATCATACAAGTCATCATATGCCCTCTGTTTGGCCTTAGCCACTGCTACTTTCGCCTTATGCTGTGTCTCCCTGTACTCCTGTTTACTCTCTTCAGTCCTCTCAATGTCCCACTTCTTCTTGGCTAACCTCTTCCTTTGTACACACTCCTGCACTTCCTCATTCCACCACCAAGTCTCCTTATCTACTTTCCTTCCAGAGGACACACCAAGTACTCTCCTACCTGTGTCCCTGATCACATTTGCTGTGGTTGTCCAGTCATTTGGAAGCCCTTCCTGGCCACCCAAAGCCTGTTTCAACTCCTCTTTGAAGACAACACGACACTCTTCCTTTTTCAGCTTCCACCACCTTGTCTTCTGCTCTGCCTTTGCCTTTTTCACCTTTCTCACCATCAGAGTCATCCTGCACACCACCATCCTATGCTGTTTAGCAACACTCTCACCCACGATGACTTTGCAGTCACTGACTTCCTTCAAATTACATCGCCTACACAAGATGTAGTCTACCTGTGTGCGCCTACCTCCGCTTTCATAAGTCACCCTATGCTCCTGTTTCTTCTCAAAGAAAGTATTCACCACAGCCATTTCCATCCTTTTTGCAAAATCTATCAACATCTGTCCTTCTGCGTTCCTGTCCTGGATACCAAACCTGCCCATCACTTCCTCGTCCCCTCTGTTGCCTGCCCCAACATGTCCATTGAAGTCTGCACCTATGACCACTCTTTCACCTCTGGGGTACTCTGCATCACTTCATCTAAGTCACTCCAGAATCTCTCCTTCTCTTCTAGCTCACATCCTGCCTGTGGGGCATAAGCACTAACAACATTGAGCATTACACCTTCAATTTCTAACTTGAGATTCATCACTCTGTCTGACACTCTTTTCACTTTTAGAACATTCCTGACAAACTCCTCCTTCAAGATGACTCCGACTCCATTTCTCTTCCCATCCACACCGTGATAAAATAGCTTAAACCCTGCTCCTAAGCTTTTAGCTTTGCTACCTTTCCACCTGGTCTCCTGAACACACAGTATGTCCACCTTCCTCCTCTGCATCATGTCAACCAGCTCTCTACCTTTTCTGTGCATAGTTCCAACATTCAAAGTCCCCACTCTCAGTCCTAGGCTCAGGCCTTTCCTCTTCTCTCTCTGCCTACGGACACGCCTCCCACCTCTCCTTCTTCGACGTCTTCGACCAACAGTAGTCCAATTTCCATCAGCACCCTGTTGATTGACAGCACTGATGGCGGTCGTTGTTAACCCGGGCCTCGACCGATCCGGTATGGAGGTAATACTTTTGATTTGCATTTTAAGTAATTGGCATTGGTTTTACGTCGGATGCCCTTCCTGACACAACCCTCTGCATTTCTCCGGGCTTGGGACCGGCATGAGGGGGAGAGACACTGGTTAGTACCCCCCCCACCTCATGGCTGCATTCCAAAGCAGTATTTCTCTGTACTATAATATTTTGTTTCAACTCTAATATTGTTAAATGGAAACTTAGTATTATTGTTCTTCAGCTGACCATTAAATATATAGATATTGATATTAATATAAAAACGTATTCATCAAAATATTTTAAAAGATCTGGATGTTCCTGCTTAATGATTATTGTTTAATTCATCTAGTTTCATCATCATTGGCATCCATCCATCTCGAGAGATGATGGTAGCACCTTGGGGTTGTCAGTATCCCTCTTGTTGAGACTTTGTCTACGTGGAAGACAGCAAAGGTGCTCCAGGCAATTCTCTTTCTTCGCGTAGGTGGTCCAACCATCACTGCCATAGAGTAGAGTGCTGAGCATGCATACCTGGTATACCTGGAGGTTGGTGTTGAGAGTGAGCAGATTGTTGGCCCACATTCTCTTGTTCAGTCTGACCATCACCCTCGTGGCTTTGGCGATCCTCCCGTACTGTAAATTCTTCTTCTTCTTTTCCTTTTGGCTGTTCTCTTCAGGGGTCTCCACAGAGAATCATCTGCCTCCATCTCACCCTATCCTCTGCATCTTCTTCTCTTACACCAACTATCTTCCTTCACCGCATCCATAAATCTTCTCTTTCATCTTCCTCTTGGCCTTCTGCCTGGTAGTTCCAACCTCAGCATACCACTACCAATATACTCACTATCCCCTCTCTGTACATGTTCAAACCATCTCAATCTAGCTTCTCTGACTTTGTCTCCAAAACCTCTAACATGTGCTGTCCCTCTGATGTACCCATTCCTGATCCTATCCACCCTCGTTACTCCCAAAGAGAACCTCAACATTTTCATCTCTGCGACCTCCAGCGCTGCCTCTTGTCTTTTTCTCAGCGCCACTGTTTCTAAACCAGACAACATCGCCAGCCTCATCACCGTCTTGTACACTTTTCCTTTCATTCTTGCCGATACCTTCCTATCACACATCACACCAGACGCTTTTCTCCAACCATTCCAACCTGCCTGCACACACTTCTTCACCTCTTTTCCACACTCTCCATTGCTCTGGATTGTTGAGCCTAAGTACTTAAAATCCTCCACCTTCTTTATCTCTGCTCTCTTTAACCTCACTGTTCCTCTTGGGTCCTTCTCGTTCACACACATGTATTCTGTCTTACTGAGGCCAACCTTCATTCCCCTCCTTTCCAAGGCATACCGCCACCTCTCTAGATTTTCTTGCACTTGTTCTCTGCTCTCACAATGTCATCTGCAAACATCATAGTCCATGGGGATTCTTGTCTAACCTCCTCTGTTAGCCTGTCCATCACCATAGCAAACAAGAAGGGGCTCAGAGGTGACCCATGATGCAGTCCCACCTCCACCTTGAACTCTTCTGTCACACCGACAGCACACCTCACCACTGTCTTACATCTCTCATACATGTCCTGCACCACTCTAACATACTTCTCTGCCACTCCAGACTTCCTCATGCAATACCACAGTTCCTCTCTCGGCACCCTGTCATATGCTTTCTCCAGATCCACAAAGGCACATTGCAGCTCCCTCTGGCCTTCTCTGTACTTCTCTATTAACATCCTCAAGGCAAACACTGCATCTGTGGTGCTCTTTCTTTGCATGAAACAAAACTATTGTTTACAAATGCTGACCTCTGCTTTTAGTCTAGCTTCCACTATTCTTTCCCATAACTTCATCGTATGGCTCATCAACTTTATCCCTCTGTAGTTGCCACAACTCTGCACGTCTCCCTTGTTTTTAAAAATGGGCACCATCACACTTCTCCTCCATTCCTCCGACATCTGCTCACTTTCTAAGACCTTGCTGAATGTTCTTGTCAGAAAATCTACTGTTTTCTTTCCTAGACACTTCCATACCTCCACCGGTATGTCATCAGGACCAACTGATTTTCCACTCTTCATCCTCTTCAATGCCCTCCTCACTTCACCCTTACTAATCTTTGCTACTTCCTGGTTCGCAACAGTCACCTCTTCTACTCTTTTTTCTCTCTCTCATTTTCCTCATTCATCAGCTCCTCAAAGTACTCTTTCCATTTTCCCAGCACATTTCTGTCATCAGTCAATACATTTCCCATGCTGTCCTTAATCACTAACTTTGCTGCACGTCCTTCCCATATTTATTTCTCTGCTGTGCCAACCTGTATAAATCATTTTCTCCCTCCTTACCATCCAACCTAGCATACAAGTCATCATACGCCCTCTGTTTGGCCTTTCACACCGCTTCCTTCACCTAACGGTGTGCATCCCTGTACTCCTGTTTACTCTCTTCGGTTCTCTCTATGTCCCGCTTCCTCTTAGCTAACCTCTTCCTTTGTACACACTCCTGCACTTCCTCATTCCTCCACCAAGTCTTCTTATTTACTTTCCTTCCAGAGGACACACCAAGTATTCTCCTTCCTGTCTCCCTGATCACATTAGCTGTAGTTGTCCAGTCCTCTGGAAGCACTTCCTGATCATCCAAAGCCTGTTTCAACTCCTCCTTGAAGACCCTCTTCCTTTTCCAGCTTCCACCACTTTGTCTTCTGCTCTGCCTTTGTCTTCTTCACCATCCTCACCATCAGCGTCATCCTGCACACCACCATGCTGTTTGGCGACACACTCACTCACTACTACTTTGCAGTCACTTACCTCCTTCAAGCGTTGTCAAGCTCCCAGGCGTTTTGGTTGAGGAACTCCATCATCTCCTCTGCATGTGCTGGAGGGAAGGGGAAGTACCACAAGACATGAGAGATGCAAACATCGTCACGTTATATAAGAACAAAGGTGACAGGAGTGACTGTAACAATTACCGTGGCATCTCTCTCTTCAGCATTGTTGGCAAGCTGTTTGCAAGAGTTGCACTGAAGAGACTCCAGATCATTGCAAATAGAATCTACCCCGAATCCCAGTGTGGCTTCCGCGCCAATAGGTCCACCATTGACATGGTCTTCTCCCTAAGACAGCTGCAGGGGAAATGCAGAGAGCAAAGACTGCCACTCTTCATAGCCTTCATTGACCTGACAAAGGCCTTTGATACAGTCAGTAGAGACGGCCTCTTCAAGATCCTGCCAAAAACAGGGTGCCCGCCCAAGCTGCTGAGCATCATCAAATCCTTCCACGATGATATGAATGGCACTGTAGTCTTCGATGGATCAGCATCAGAAAGTTTCAAGATCAAGAGCGGCGTAAAACAAGGCTGCGTACTTGCCCCGACACTATTTGGAATATTCTTTGCCGTTCTACTGAAGCATGCTTTTGGATCAACCACAGAGGGTATCTCTATCAGAACAAGATCAGACGGCAAGCTCTATAACCTCTCCAGACTCAAGGCCAAATCCAAAGTTCAGCAAAAATGCCTCCGTGATTTCCTTTTCGCAGGTGATGCTGCAATTACGACTTACACAGCAGAGGAGCTTCAACTGCTCATGGACCGCTTCAGCCAGGCATGCGAGGCCTTTGGGTTCACAATCAGCCAGAAGAAAACGCAAGTCATGGGGCAGGACACAGGCTCTCCACCTGACATCAGACTCTCTGATCAGACACTTGAAGTTGTCCACGGCTTTGTGTACTTGGGCTCTACCATCTCTGACTCTCTCTCTGGACACAGAAATAGACAGACGCATTGGCAAGGCCACTACCACAATGGCTAGACTTAACAAGAGAGTTTGGACAAACACCAAGTTGACCGAGCACACAAAAGTCCAGGTGTACAAGGCCTGTGTAGTGAGCACACTCCTCTATGGGAGCGAGGCATGGACAATGAGAGCTAAACAGGAGCACAGACTTAGCACCTTCCACATGCGCTGTCTCCGCCGCATCTTAGGTATCACCTGGCAGGACAAGGTCACAAACACCAATGTACTGAACAGAGCTGCAATCCCCAGCATGTACAGTCTGCTGAAACAGAGACGTCTGCGTTGGCTTGGTCACGTTGTGCGCATGCAGGACGGTAGAATTCCTAAGGATCTCCTCTATGGTGAGCTGACACAAGGATCCCGCCCCACAGGCAGACCCAAACTCCGCTTCAAGGATGTCTGTAAGAGAGACTTGAAAGCACTCGGATTCAACATAAACACCTGGGAGGCCACTGCTTCTGACCGACCAGTCTGGAGACAGTCGGTGAAAAAGCGGCTGTCAAACTTTGAGGGGACCCTTGCTCAACAGTCAGAGGAGAAGAGACAAAGAAGAAAAGATCCAACCCAGCTATACAGACAAGTAACTTCATTCACCTGTCCTGGATGTGAGAGAGACTGTCACTCCCGCATCGGCCTGTCCAGCCACACCAGACGATGTCTTCAAGTCCAGCGTGCAAGCCCATAGTCTCCCGAGACTCGGATGCCTACTACCTCCTTCAAATTACATTGCCTACATGATGTAGTCTACCTGTGTGCTCCTACATCTGCTTTTATAAGTCACCCAATGCTCCTGTCTCTTCTGGAAGAAAGTATTCACCACAGCCATTTCCATCCTGTTTGCAAAATCTATCAACATCTGTCCTTCTGTGTTGCTGTCCTCGATACCAAACCTGCCCATCATTTCCTCATCCCCTCTGTTGCCTGCACCAATGTGTCCATTGAAGTCTGCACCAATGACCACTCTTTCACCTCTGGGGGTACTCTGCATCACTTCATCTAACTCATTCCAGAATATCTCCTTCTCTTCTAGCTCACATCCTGCCTGTGGGGCATAAGCACGAACAACATTGAACACCTTCAATTTCTAACTTGAGACTCATCACTGTCTGACACTCTTCACATCTAGAACATTCCTGACGAACTCATCCTTCAAGATGACTCCTACTCCATTTCTCTTCCCATCCACACCATGAAAAAACAGCTTAAACCCTGTTCCTAAGCTTCTAGCCTTGCTACCTTTCCACATGGTCTCCTGAACACATAGTATGTGCACCTTCCTCCTCTGCATAATGTCAGCCAGCTCTCTATCTTTTCCGGTCATCGTTCCAACATTCAACATCCCTACTCGCCTCCCACCTCTTCTTCGACCAAAAGTAGCCCAGTTTCCGCCAGCACCCTGTTGGTTAACAGCACTGATGGCGGTCGTTGTTCCGGTGTGAAATTCGTTTTTATGATTCGCATATCAAATTTTAGCACAAGTTTTATGTCGGATGCCCTTCCTGACACAACCCTCTGCATTTATCCGGGCTTGGGACCGGCGTGAGGATGAACACTGACTTGTGCCGTGAGACTTATGCATTGATCCTCCTGTACTGTCAATGACAATTTCTATTCATTTATTGCACAAATTCTCCAGCTATTCTAAACAAAAAGTAAATATACAGTAGTTTAAAAAATATAAATAAATTTCTCTTCTCCACTGTGGCATTGTGGGGCATATAAACTCATGTCTATAATTGATTTTCTAGTGGGAGATGACTTTGTGGTGGAAAGTGGATTGTTTCACAGATATTTTAAATGATTCAAAATAACATTTCAACCCGATTTTATGAAAAACAACTCAAGTAATGATGAGCACATGTCTTTAATCATCGAGCCAAAAGGATCAAAGCCGTTAAATTTTTAGTATTTCACTAATTAATTCATGAGCATTTCGCACGTGTTTTCACCCACTGAGGGCGCAGGCTGATGACGTAAAGAATAGGCGGGGTTATCGTATGACTGTTTTGTTGCTTTGCGAGAGACGGGTGCTTTTCCGATTGTTTTACGTGAAAATAGATAGGGTTTATTTTTATTTTATTTATTTTTTTTAAGTTTAGTGGATTGGTAATGTGTCGATGTTGTTAAAATGCTTTGACCTTGACTTAGATCCTTAAAAATCTTTTTCAGCCTTAGTTAAGGATTTGAGACGAGCCCTTCTAACTTCCGGGTTCAGAAGGAAATACATTTCACTAGGACATTAAAGAGGTACTGCATCCTGTAAACTAAATGATACAACTCTGCTGTAAGAAAACTCATCAATGTTGGTGCGAATACTGAACGTGGCAAGGCCTGATTTGGGAAAAATGGCACTTTATGGGCTGACAATGGCTCAAGACCGCCATCTACTGTTGAAAATAATTGTAAAACTCTGATGGCTGACGAAGGGTTCGCAATTTTGGATTTATCCAGCGTATACTGTATTAGTAATTCAATTTCTGAACCGCTTCATCCTAATTGGGGTTGCGGTGAGGCTGGTGCTCATCTCAGCCGACTCCGGGCGAGGGCAGGGTACACTCTGGACAGCTCACAGGGAAGAAATACGCTGACGGTTATGCAGCTCCTCTTGTCGAAAGTCAGCAATGGTTCTTTTACATAAATTTCACACCATAGACACCGAAAGACACAGCCGGCCTTTGATAACCCTGTTAATCCACTGGAGGGACAGCAGTGACAACCTGTTGACAGTGGGGCTTAAACCCCCAACCTGTGTGTGTGTGTGTGTGTGTGTGTGAGATTTCCTCCCATATATTTTTGTATTTTATTCCCACCCTTCTAGTAGACCTACCACCTGCGTTTGACTGACCGTATACTTAATCTGTGTCCGTATAAGAATATACACCTGATGGAGACGTTCAAGCGCTTCTGTAGTTCGCTCTGCATAAGAACGTCTGCTAAATGCTGTAAATGTATTGCCATCAATCAGGGAAGGGAGGGGAGTAAGCATGCACACGGCCCCCCTGTGACCTATGATGTTGCCACCCACCTCTTTACGAACTGCTGAACCTGCATGTTTGGGGACGGCCTAACACACTCTGAGGGAGAGCGCTATCCGCCCCTTCATACGAATGAGCTTATAGACGCCAATGATAATACTGGTGATCGCTATGAGTGACAGGGAAGTGAGCGTATACCATCCCTTCCTCTCGTGAGAGCTCAGGGAAATTATAAGCATTTTTAGTGTTGAATATGTCCCAGATGGCTGTGGAATCAACCCGGATTCAAATTGCGATCTCCAGGTCTACAACCACACACCTTGTTGATGTGCCACTTGGGAGCCATGTTTATGCTTTCTAATCACAGGTCACTGACACATCACCACCAGTCCGATTCCTTTAAATATGTAAAGTTTCATGTTTAATATGTTCTGTTCGGGACTCACAATAATCTATGGTATTTTTGTTTTAAACCTCTAGTTTTTTGGCAAAATGGTTCGGACATGTGCGTATGACGGATGTAAAAGCACCACTGGACTGCACTGTTTCCCTTCAGACCCTCACACGGCTCAGCAGTGGTTGCGAGTGGCAGGACGGTCTCTCGAAAGCAACACCGCCACTATGTATGTTTGCAATCAGCATTTTTCACGAGAGTCTAATTCCAATTACACAGAGGTTGAGTTGGGATTCGTGTCATCTTCGTCTTATGCCTTCGGCGATTCCAAACCCTGCTGACTTTCTGTCCGTCGCTATGCTGGTGAGCGTGTGACCTGATGGACACATAAAATACTGTCACTAATGATAATGTTAGAATAAATGTGCGAACATTTTTTAGTCATAACTATCCATGACGTTTTTATATTTGGTTTTAAAATGCGTTTCGTGCAGTCGGATCACAGGTGGACAGTCAGAACATCTGCCCAGGTGGTCTGGGACACATTTGACTCGATATTTTTGTAAAGTTAACACTAATGCTTTCAATACAAGGATATAATAGGAAAATATGTCAGGGATCCCTCACTTTCCGCGGTTAATTGGGACCGAGGACCCCCCCCCCCCCCCCGCGCGACTGCCGAATTCCACGAAATTGGACCCCCCCCCCACTGATGTATACGTCCATGTATATGTGTATATAATATATTCAACACTATAAATGCTAATAATAACAATTAAACATTCAAAAATAATGCATAAGATGTGAATAAAATATAAATACACACACATACAGATGCACGCGTGCACACAGATGCGCATCTCACATAAAAATGTAAGTAGTTTTGTTGGGGGGTTTTGGGTTGTTTTTTTGTTTTTGTTTGTGTTTTTTTGCATAATTGGCCTTGTTTTTGTGAAATTTTTCCTTAACTTTTTCCCTTATTCGTCCTTAATTTACTTATTTTTTAATTCAATGCATATTTAAAAAAACCCACGATGCACTGAAGCTGCATGAATTGAAGCGTGAAGTAGCGAGGGATCCCTGTAGTTTTGATGACCGGGTACTGAGCAGCTCTGATAAACATGTTTGTCGTGTACGCGGAACCAGATGCATGATTTCTTTTCGGGCAGAGGATTCTTAACTTGGACAACTCTAACTTTGGTCACAGAGACCATTGTACTATCTTTGCGTAGGACACTTTGATGTCGGCATTAAGGAAGGAATCAGCTGGACACTTTGGAGAGACGTGGTTGAGCCGGGTGTAAACGGAGATGCATCCTGGTACCATTGTTCACTTGCCATTCTGATTCCCGGAGACGCATTTGAAAACCAATAAAACTCTTACATATTCGATAGCCGTGTTGAGAACAGAGCGTGTTCGTAATCTTAACGCTGTCATAATTTCACCTTTCAATGAAGGTTATAGAAAAGCAAACCAATTTGTTGATAGTTATTATGTCTGGAATGATGAAATGCGTTCCTCAATTCCAGAGCCGCGTTGTCAGAGCGGCTGCGTGTCAAACTGTCTACAAGGGGGATCCTGGAGTGAAAGGACCCACAAGTCAAAATTGTCAGCAGGGTCCGAAACATGATGGGGTCGAAGTGCATATTAAGTCCGGGAAAAAATAGGGGGAGCGTCTATCTTGTTGTTCTGATGATGTTTAGTAATCAGATTATTTTTGTTGTTGGATTCTCTTGCCACTGAATGTTCTGGGGCCAGATAGAACTACTTCGATGGATTCTGGGCGGTACCACAGTGCGCCTTCGCAACACTAACATCCGCTTCAGAAGACTTTAAAGGGGAGGGCTCCCATCTCCAAACAGTTATTTGTCATATTGGCATAATGTGACTGTGCCATTCATTGTTTTCTTCTCCTGCTTCACACACGTCCACGCCCACTTCATCCCACTCCTGGGAGTGATGAGTCTAATAAAACCGCCCACCTCATTTAGATGTAGAGAAGTACCAAACGGGCGACTCTACAGCAACATTGCAAGATTCAGGATGATTTTATTCAGTCGATGTTGGTTAAGATATTTTCAACTCATAAAATTCTGATTAAAGAAAGGAAATTATCATAAATTAAATATTTAAAACACAGCAGTGCTGGTGCTTCATGGTGCACTCATATAATTTATTATACAGTACAGCTATAAAATCAGGAAGTGTCCAATACCGCTTTAGAAGTGATGATAAAAGTTTTTTATTCTTTTTAGTGTTAATATTATTATTAATAATTATGGCTTTATTAAATAAATAAAATATTGAAATATTGACCCTAAATTTTATTTTTGCTCCTAAAATATTTCCATTTACCTTTTATTTTTTGTTTGAAGAGTACTTTAAAGATAATTTTAGTTTTTTTTTTAAAAACATCAATGTTTTGGAGGGGGCAGTGGTGGCCTAGTGGTATAGGGTGCTGGATCACTGATCCTAAGATTGGGGGTTTGAGCCTCACTGTCCACGGGTCGTCACTGTCCCCCCCCAGTGGATTAACAGGGTTATCAAAGGCCGGCCATGTCTCTCACTGTCTATGTTGAAAGGTTCATGTAAAAGAACCATTGCTGACTTTCGACAAGAGGAGCTGCATAGCCGTCAGTGTGTTTCCGCCCTGTGATAGCCCGGCGACCTGTCCAGGTTGTACTTTGCCCTCGCCCGGAGTCAGCTGGGATGGGCGCCAGCCTCCCTGCGACCCTAATTAGGATTAAGCGGTGACATAAAATGAGCTCTACTGATAATACATTAGTTTAATTTCAGGTAATCATTGTGTGTTGTTTGTAGTTCATGTTTATTTTAGACTTTGCAACATTTAATTTTATTTCAGTTTTAAATTAAAACATTTTATTCTCATGTCGCTGTGTAGCCTTGTGCCGACAGGAAAGATCTGGTTTGGTATAAACACGATCTTGAAAGTATTTTACTCATAGTGGCAGGAAATGTTTTTTTTTTTGCTATTTCTAGTGAAGCAGTAAATTATTTGTTTCCTTGTTAAATAACTCGAGGCATAAACTTCATAAATGCTGCACATTTCCCAGCTCAGTAGACATCAACACCACTGTGTATGTTTTACAGAATCTGCTCGTTCACGCCCGCCATGGTCCGTCGTTGTGTTTTTGGCTGCTCTTCTCCCCGCACGCTGTTTACTTTCCCGACGGATCCTTGGTTGCGAAAGAGATGGCTGGAGTTCACTCATCTTGAAGAGAGTGGTTTACGTTCGAGTTCTCGGATATGTGACCGCCATTTTTCGGAAGATTCCTTTGATAACTTGGGTCTGTTTAATGCTGGGATAACGTGTTACCTCCGGCTGATCGAGAACGCAGTTCCGTGTCTGTACACTGTCGGCGCTGCTGCATCAGTAGCAGTAAGTCATTTTTGTTAAGAATTTTAATATATATACAGTTATATTATAAATTATTTCAATTATTCAATGATTATATCTTATCGATTTAACCAATGTATGTTACATTTTAGCCGTCGATTAGAAGCATCGGGTGCCAGTATGAAAAGGTGCACAACATTGCCAATGTAAGCGTCCAAGTCAATCTCCCGAAAATCTACAGACGGAGTAAAGGTAAATAACAGATGGCAATACTTCTGCATATTAATTATTTACATTTAAGTTAAAAAACAGTTTTATAGGTGTAAAATTTTTTTATTATACCCAAGCCGAGTGGATCATCAGGCCGGTGCTTATTCCCGGTTTCCATAGCGTGAAGCGACCGGGAGTTCAACTCCTCCTGGATGGAACGCGAGTTCATCGCAGTTTACCTTCCCAGTATATTTTTACTGGTACCCATTTATACTGCTGGGTGAACAGAGGCACACTAGTGCTGCTAACTGGGTTATCAAAGGCAGGCTGTGTCTCTCACTGTCTATGGTGAGAGGCATGTAAAAGAACCATTGCTGACTTTCATAAAGAGTAGGCTGCAAAGCCGTCGGCGTGTTTTTACGACCTGGAGAGGGATGGGCTCCACCAGGCCAAATCGGCCCAATTCTCGCCATGAAGGTACCCGAACAACATCCTCGAATGTCAAGGGATAAGTGAAGTGAAGTGAACAGAGGCACACTTGTGGTTGAGACCTTGCCCAGAGGTCTTAGCACAGGTCAGGTCAGGTATGAGGGCATGCGCCGGGACGGCACTTCGCTGCGTCCACCAGCCACCTCCACTCATTCGGCCGTCTCCTGGCGATCAACCAGGCCTGTGCAGGGCCCATACCCCCCCGGCAGGGCAACCCGTCAGCTGCGACAACCACGTTGCACGCAGCCGTCCCCGCGATCGGCTCCAGCCCCTAGGATCCTGAATGGACAGGATCCGGTGTGTGGGTCCTGTGGGGGAAGGATGGAAACGCGCCAAGTGCCCATAGTACCGTAGCTGATGGGATTAAGCAGGTTACTCTTACCATCCTCGCATCCCCGAGCACTTTCTGGTGGGTAACAAAGTCCTACCAGAGGTATCCGAAGATGAAGATGCAGCAAAGGGAAGTCGTAACGAAGGAGTCCAGTTGTCATCCAAGCTCAACCGTGAGCATCCATGTCTCGCTCAAGTAGAGCAAGACAGGGAGCACAAGGGAGCGAAAGAATCGTGCTTTCGTCCACCTGCTCAGATACCTCGACCGCCACACGGTCCTGTCCAGCAAGTTCATCGCCCCGTAGGGACTGTGTCTTTGCACAGTGAGGGTCTAACTGGGATTACTTTTTTCTTCATTTAGCTCAGTGCCCACCCGCAAGCTTATTATTCCCCAATTATACAATGACCTGGCAAAGATGAAGGCTCAGTTCAGTTAATTTTCTGTAACTGATTAATCCTAATTAGGGTCATGGGGAGGCTGGTGCCCATCTCAGCTGACTCCGGGTGAGGGCAAAGTACATCCTGAACAGCTCGCCAGACCATCGCAGGGCAGAAACATGCTGACAGCTTTGCAGCTCCTCTTGTCGAAAGTCAGCAATGGTGCTTTTACATGAATCTCTCACCATAGACAGTGAGAGACACGGCCGGCCTTTGATAACCCAGTTAGCTGCACTGGGGGAAGATGAAGGCTTTATGTAGTAATAATAATAATAATAATAATAATAATAATAATAATTAGAAAGTATCATTGAATACAAACCTTTAAAACAAACATACAGTGGTACCTCACCTTACGAAAGTCCCAACAAACGAAAAATCCAGGTTACGAAACGCATTTTCCTAAAATTTCTACGAAACAACTTCACGTTACGAAAGCGCCATCTCAAAAATTCAAACAATGCGCTAGTTGCTTTCCCATTGGCTATCTCCCAACATCCTGCCCCGCTGGCCTCCCATTGGCTAGGAGGGATGACGCAGCTCCCTCACATTGGCTATTATGGAGCTTCATCTCCATAATACCCATGATGCTTTTCGTGCAAAGGACAGTTACTGTTGTTTCATGAGTTTTTCGAGTGTGCTCATTGCCACTTTATTTTTTGGCTCAGGCTTTTAACCTGTTTATACATTTGTAAGATTATAAGTCTGCTAAGAAGACATGGTCAACACACAAGCAAGCTCGTGGCATGTGGTTGAGTGATATCGCAAAGAAATATGGCCAAACCCGTCTACCATCGGTACGATATTGACGCAGAAGGAGGCCTTTTATACTATACGTTTATAATTTTTAAAGGGTTTAGGGGTAGTATTGGGGGCTTTGCGTTTTACATGTAAAATGCAGTTCAACTCACGAAAAATCCAGGTAACGAAACCACTTCTGAAACGGATTAATTTCGTAAGGTGAGGTACCACTGTATATACAAGTCTGTGTCACCTGCCTGGGCACTTCCGTTAAATCATTCGACCTTCACAATGTTTAAAATATTCCTGAACCAAGAATTTGATCCATATCATCTCCAAAATCTAACGAGGTGTTACTTGGTACCTTTTTTGTGTAAAACAGAAACAAATAAATGTCAACCAAAAGATAATAGAAGGCCTCCTTCGGTCGAAATCGACCATGGAAACTGTGCCCTTTCACTGTCAGTTCATAGTACTTCACTCTAATCAATGCCGCCTGTGGCTTGTGGGGCCAATGCAGAAATGGCAGTCCTTGCCACATGAGGAGCAGATGTGAATACATGCGGCGAAGTCAGTTGTTTTCTCTTTTTGCCTGGCCCTTTTTTTGATGGCTTCATTGGTGATTTTCTCTTCACCTTCCTTCAGTTGCTTTTGGAGGAGGCAGCACCAGCTGCTGCGGTCTGCCACAATGTCTTCCAAGCTCTCAGGGTTGATTTTCAAGGCTTTTATGGCTCGTTTACACACGTCCTTGTAGCTGTGGGCGGCCACGGGGTCGTTTGCCAACGGCAAGTTCTCCATAGAGGATGTCCTTAGATATTCTGCCATCCTCCATGCGGCACATGTGGCCAATCCAGCACATTCTGTGCTGTCTGAGTAGTGTGTACATGGTGGGGAGACCGGCGCAGTCCAGGACCTTGGTGTTGGGCACCTTGTCTCCCCAGCTGATGCCGAGGATATGGTGGAGGCTTTGCAGGTGGAAATTATTTAGCTTCCGCTCTTGCTTGCTGTCGGTTGCCCATGCCTCGCTCCTGTATAGGAGGGTGCTGACGACGCAGGCATTATAGACAGCCATCTTGGTTTTGGTAGTCAGCTTGGGGTTCTCCCAGACATGAGTGGCTAATCTCCCCAGCATCGTTGCAGCCTTGCCGATATGTTTGTTTAACTCAGCGTCCAGGGACAGGTTGTCTGTGATGGTGGATCCCAGGTAGGTGAACTCATGGACCACTTCCAGTTGGTAGTTGTTAATGGTAATGACAGGTGGTGTATCCACGTCCTGACCCAGCACGTTGGTCTTTTTTAAACTGATGGTCAGCCCGAAGTCACGGCAAGCATGAGAGAATCAGTTAATCAGTTGCTGGAAGTCATATTCTGTGTGTGCAATGATGGCTGCATCGTCTGCAAAGAGCATTTCTCTTATGGTGGTTTCTTGGACCTTGGTCTTTGCTCTGAGTCTTGCGATGTTGCACAGCTTGCCATCTGATCTTGTATGCATGTACACTCCTTCGGTCGAGGTCCCAAAGACATATTTAAGAAGGGGGGGAGAAGAAGATTCTAAAGAGTGTCGGGGCAAGGACGCAGCCTTGCTTCACACTGCTCTTGATGTCGAAAGGTTCTGACATGCTGCCCTCGTACTGAATGGTTGCCTCCTTGTTATCATGGAAAGATCTAATCATACTGTGCAGATTCGGGGGGCATCCGATCTTCAGGAGAATGTTGAAAAGCCCATGTCGGCTAACCAGGTCAAATGCCTTGGTTTGATCAATGAAAGCAATGTAGAGGGGTTTCTGTTGTTCCCTGCATTTCTCCTGGAGTTGGAGAATGGAGAAATCATGTCCACTGTTGAGTGTTCTGTGCGGAAACCGCATTGGGATTCAGGATAGTTACGTTCAGCCAGTTGCTGGAGTTGTACGAGCAAGACATGAGTGTACACTTTGCCCACAATGCTCAAGAGAGAGACGCCTCTATAGCTGTTACAGTCTCTCCTGTCCCCTTTGTTCTTATACAGGATGACGATTTTGGCATCTTTCATGTCATGAGGAACGCCGCCTTCATGCCAGCACTGGCAAAGGGTGTTGTGTAGTGGTTGTAGGAGGGCAGACTTGCAGCGCTTGATGAGATCAGGAGGGATGCCATTTGTTCCGGGGGCTTTGTTGCAGGCCAAGCTTCCATGGCCTTGCTGAATTCTTGCAGTGTTGGTTCGACATCTGAGTTCTCCATGATAGGTAGAGGTTCGATGGCATCCAATGCCGAGTCAACAACACTGTTCTCTTTGGAGTAAAGCTCTGAGTAGTGCTCTACCCATTGCTCCATTTGTTTCCCCTTGTCGATGATCACTTCCCCACTGATGGATTTGAGGGGTGCTGTTTTGCTCTGAGTTGGTCCGAGAGCTTTCATGATGCCATTGTACATGCCTCTGGCGTTACCTGTGTCTGCTGCAGTCTGGATGTCGCAACTGAGCTTTTGCCAATACTCATTGGCACATTTCCTTGCTGTCTGTTGGACCTTGCTCCGAGCTGCTCTTAATGTCTGAAGCGTTCTCCAAGCGAAAAGACCCTTATATTCAGCAAGGGCCGCCCATTTTGCTTCTACTGCGGACTTTGCATCGAACCAGTCAGAGCTCCGGGAGGTTGTCTTTCCAAAGATGGCTAGTGCTGATGTATGAATGCACTCTCGTAGGTGGATCCAAGTGTCTGATGCTGTACTTTGAGGATTTTTTTTGTGGCGATG
The DNA here is from genome assembly GCA_024760905.1 of Plotosus lineatus. Classification (NCBI taxonomy): domain Eukaryota; kingdom Metazoa; phylum Chordata; class Actinopteri; order Siluriformes; family Plotosidae; genus Plotosus; species Plotosus lineatus. The sequence goes on from CM045738.1 coordinate 46,477,422, forward strand.
GCTTCTTCGAAGGTCTTTGCAAATTCCTCAATCTTTGCTTCTTGTTGCATCTTGATGGTGTTGATGCGAGGCTTCCCTTGAGGCTTGGCACGGTGAAGTGTCTTTGGTGTCAGGCGGATCTTGCAGCATACACGAGAGTGGCCTGTGTCACAGTCTGCGCTGTGACAGGTGCGGGTAAGAAGCACATGCTTGAGGCTTGTGCATCTGACGATGATCATGTCAAGTTGGTGCTAGTGTCTTGAGCGTGGATGATGCCAGAACACCCGGTGTTGTAGTTTCGTCTGGAGAAGATGTTGCTCACACACAAGCTGTGGTAAGAGCAAAACTCTAGTAGACGCTGTCCATTGTTGTTGACCTTGCCAACATCAAAGGAACCAAGGCAGGAGGGCCAGGAGTCTCTGTCGGCACACATTCTGGCATTAAAGTCGCCCAAAAGGACGAGTTGTTTCTTTGTTGGGGATGTTCTTGATGACGACATTCAAGTTGGAGTAGAATTCGTCTTTAGCCTCAGGTGTTGATGTCAGAGTAGGAGCGTAGGCACTGATGAGGGAGATTGGACCGTCCGAGGTGTAGAGGCGGAGAGTCAGCAGTTGGTCACATCCCTTGTCGCCTGGTTCAGCCATCTTCAACAAGGTGTTCCTGATTGCGAAGCCCACCCTGTGTTCTCTACGATGCTCGGCACTCTTTCCTTTCCAGAAAAAGGTGTAGTCCTTTTCTTTCACCCTTCCAGAGTCTGCGCGACGAGTCTCCTGTAAGGTGGCGATGTCTATCTTCAATCGCAGAAGCTCATCGTTGATGATGGCGGTCTTTCTTGCATCACTAATGTTCTGGAGATCATCAAGTCCGGTGGTCATGGTGCAGACATTCCAGGTTCCCAATTTAAGAGCTGGTCTCTTGCTTTTGCTCGTTCTTATTCTCTTGCTTGGTGCAGGTTGCGGTCTGCTTGTCAGTTGTTACCTAATCCCCATGCACTCAATGAAGAAGACAGACCATGGCGGGACAGTACCTTATTGACCGGGGGCTGCCCGGCTTAGGCGGGCGGTAACTGTCCAGTGAGATCCGAAGACCTTTCCCACCGACGAAAGCGACCCCTGGCGCCACGCTCTACGCCAATCAAGCATTGTGGCTTATAACCGATAACTACCAGTTTCCGTGTTGGTTCGACGCTGTGAGGCGAAGCTGGAGTGTCCTTTCCTGGGCACAGGCCAGGGCAGGGGGATATGGAGGACCAGCTCTTGCCCAGTTAGCAGGACCCCCCGTCTCTCCACGGCGATGACTAGTCCGGATGGAATGGCAAGGCCAGTACGGTCCGGGGCCATTGACGTCGCAGGAGTTGCCAAAACGAGATTGATTACAATGAAGAACTGCCTATGGGACTCCAGCTCCAGATTTTTCCTTGAAGTTAACTCCTGAAGCCTTTTCTCTAAAGAGATATTAGCCGCAAGGCAGCAGAGGTTTTTCACAGAGTTTTCCTTCTCTGCATGTGGCAGTTAGCACAGGATAGCATGATACCTGTGGTAGGAGCAACCTGATCTAACCTGGAATAATAATGTAATAACATGCATCATATCTGCCCTCTTGCTAGTGTCATTTTGATTGTCAATGAAATGAGATTATGCCCCTCCCACCCTAAGAGCACATATAGTGAGCTTTACAAAAACCTTATTTGTCATTTCCTCACCTCTTTATCCTCACTTGAATTGGTCCGTTATCCAGATTCTCTCTTCTGTATTGAGGACTGAGTAGTGATAAGCGAGGATACACGTGAGCAGCCGTCCTGGAAGAGCTGTCCACCAGCATATAAATAACCCGCCCCTTGTCTGACATCAGAGGATTTTACGTTGTCGATTAGCGGTGATGCTATCATCAGAGGTGGACATCGCCCATGTGACACTTCAGAGGAAACAATGTCTTATTTCTCTTAAAACACATTTTTATAATTCTGCGCAACTCGGTTTCCTCCCGTCTGTTCATGTTTCCTCAGTGGAAGGGACAAAGACGCGAGAATTAGATGTAAGTGAGGAAAACGAGGATGCAGTTTAAAAAAAAAACTGTTCACGCACTTGAAAAGATATGATAAAGTTAATGTTTTTAGAATTATTTTGTGAGGTTTGTCTTGTTTCCTTTTATAAACTTTCATGGAACGTAATTATATGATGTTACCTTTAACTTGTATGTTTATTACTGCTTGAAATAGCAATAAATTCAGATGACTATTTGGACAAGGATGTGTGCGTTTATTCACTGTAAGACAAACAGACCACTTCTAAGTCTTGTGGCGTCAGTCAGAAGTGGTCATGTGATGCTTCACTATGAAACACAACCACTATAAATCCTCTTATTTACAGCTACGTGAATAAATGTGTAAAGCGTAAGCATTGACTGGTAACTCTGGTCACCATTCAGCCATGTTAGTGTTTCTCTGCACTGGAAATCTCACTTAATTATGAAGTGAATGTTAGACACTGAGATAATCCTTTGCCTGAGCATATAATAGATGGAATTTAACGAATGATTAGGACATACTACTATCTTATAGGTTTCTGTGTTTATCATTTTTAATTTTGTATTATCAGTAAAAATATGCTTCACTTTATGTGATCATTGTCCTGTTCACAGGGAAAGAGCATCACATTCAGGATATTTATTAAGCTTGAGAGAGGTGTTTACTGATATGTAAGTCATCTAGAGATTTTTAGCAGGAAGACTGACAATTGGAAAGAGGTCCATGATTTCCATTGAATTAACTGTGCATGTTTTTATTGTTTATAAATCTTAATGATAACCATCTCTTTCAGCGGTTCAAGTTTGGATGGTCCAGGGGAATGCAGACTCGGATGCGGACTCCGAGAGGTATGTAGCAGAGACCGCGGAATCGGGGGGCTGGTTGGGCTGAAGCCCCCCACTTATTTTCAACCCAAAGAAATTTTTTAAGTATATCTACTGACAGCTCAAAATGTTTAAAATGCATAGCCTATACAAGCCTAGTATAACCTTCACGTACACCATGTACCATAAATGCTTATGCACCAAGCATATAGTAATATAGTGGCTGCCTTATAGGGAATGTACTGGTACCACTATTTCTTCTATTTTCGTATCTGATTGAGCCGAGGCATGACTGGATTGGAGCTTTGAAATAAGTAAATCAATGGATATGTGCACACAGAATTCACTAATTCATTTAGCCCCCAAACCCCCCCCCCCCCCCCCCCCCCGAATCACTCCACGGGCCCAGTGTAGATGAACGCTAGAGTCAGATTAAGGGTAGGAAGGGTCAACACCCTATCCCTGTTAAAAAAAAAAAAGAAGCTACAAAAACGGCAACAAGAAATCCAAATCTAACAACGCTTTGAGGAGAGGATGGACTTCCAACTCGAGGATCTATGTCTCTGAGTGGTGATCCAGCACCTTTACATAACAAAATATTTACAGCTAATTAAAAAGAAGTCCATTTTATATACAGTAGATAAAAAGAATACAAAATTAATCAAAAGAATAGAATCAACTTGTTTAATTATTTGTAGTTAAAAAATAAATATTAGCTGATAAGCATTTTTTATGTACAAGGTAATGAGCATTTTCTGTAACTACTTAATCCTAATTGGGGTCACAAGGACGCTGGTGCCGATCTCAGCTGACTCTGGGCGAGGGCAGAGTACACCCTGGACGGCTCGCCAGGCCATCGCAGGGCTAGAAACACGCTGACAGCCATGCAGCTACTCTTGTCGAAAGTCAGCAATGATTTTTTTTTACATGAACCTCTCACCATAGACAGTGAGACATGGCTAGCCTTTGATAACCCAGTTAGCTGCAATGGCTTGGGGGAGGGGGGGGTGGGGGTGGAGACAGTGACAACCCATTGAGAGTGGGCCTTGAACCCTCAACCTTGGGATCAGTGGTTCAGCACCTTTACCACCAGGCCACCACTACCACATCATGTGAGGACCTTCTGACCTTATTTCCACCTGACTTTAGAGTAAAAAACACACACACACATATGGTGACTTCTGGATTTCAATCATTGATTAATCCGGTAAATGTGTAACGTTCATTATTTCAGAGTTTAATATAGATGTAATTTGTTTTAATTGATCCGATCTGCGTTTGAATACACAGAATAATGTTGTGAACACCGGAAGGAGGGTAAACCACAAATTAAAAGTAAATGCGCTTGATTTCACTGTGTCGGCTCATTTGACTCGGTTTCCAAGAAGTTCATTCTTTTCCCCTTCTAAACGAGAAACGTAGCATTTTATTTATAAATATCATATACACTTGATCATGGTTTACATTTCCACCAAATCATTCATTAAGTAATGCCATGTACAGAAAAGAAAACAATGAGAACCCTTCGAATCTGACATGTGAGTCGACTCTGAGTATTGAGTCGACTCAAAGATTCATTCGTAAACGACACAGCTGTATTTCTACGCCTTTTCAAGGCATAAAAAGTTCACCATATTCACATCTTGAATATGGATGAGCGAGAAGTTATTACCATTGAAGTGCAAAAGCCAAAACCTGTTCAGTATTTATCTAAAAAGCTTTACGATGCGTTTAGGAGTAAAACTAGAGTTAGCGTAGGAACTGCATTTGACCGATGGAGAGCCCTGAAAGATGAGAAAGGCCTGAAAACAGACGCCCAACTCGCCAGGTTTCTCCTGGATAGGTAAATTACACACAGACAAAAAATACACCTGTGTACGAGGTGGCTGGTGTGTGTTGCACTCAGCGAGTCTTTCTTTACGTTAAAAACGTAGCTAATGTCGCTCACGCATTTTTATTGACGTATGTTACGGTTGTTTAGCTCGCAGGTAATAAAACAAGGAGATAATGCAAACATTAACTGTGTTATGACGCATAAGGAATATAAAAACATTTTATTTAGAATCTTTTGTATATGTGTGTTTATGTATCGATTTAATCTTTCATTGTAGGTTGGTCACTAATAACAGACGTGGTGGTGTTATTATAGCTAGTCATAGCTTCTTGCTAACAGGCTAGTTAGTGCTAGCTAGGCAGTGTTTATCCCAGTTAGATCAAGGTTTTCGGGTAAAGTAAGGCAAAACCTTTTTAATCCGACGTCTTAAGTTTGAAAGTCATGTATCTTTTAAATAGATAATGTGCCTGTCAGAAGTGTAACTTTAATGATGGACACACAGACCTACAGTGAAGTACAGTTGTGTAGATGAGTGTAAATTAGGGGTGCCAAAACTTTCCTCTCAGAGCCTTCTGTGATGACTTCACTTTCATATGAATTCATTGTTAAAAATACAAGAGCTCACAATTCCTTATGAGAAATCAATGTGTCAGTTTTGTGACAATGTGTAGTTGTTGTTGTTTATTTTAAAAGATGGGGTTGGTAAATGTTTAACTGAACTGTTCCACTGGCAGAAATGATCCTGCCAACTAGACAGGTGGCCCAGTGAAGTTGGATTATTGAACCAAAAGTCAGGGGTTCAAACCCCACTGTCAATGGGTTGTTCCTGCTTGGGTTGTTAAATGCTGGCCATGTCGTAAAAGAACCATTTCTGCATTGCTGTCAGTGTATTTCTTCCCTGTGGTGGTCTGGTGGGATATCCAGGGTATATTCTGCCCTCACCCAGAGTTGGCTGAGATATGCGCTAGCCTCTCCTCAACCCTAGTTAGGATTAAGCAGTTCAGAAACTGAATAAAAGAATCGCTGCCTCGTGGCACTATGGGAATATCCAGTCAGATCTAACCATGTCTCTTGCACAACCCTGCAGTCAGTGCTGCTGCTGCTGCTATGGACACAGGAATAATTCTTGTGAGTTTATTTATAGAATGGAGGGGGAAAGATAAATTACCTCAGCCATGGTTACTTGTCACCAGTTGTCCTGCTAAACAGGCAAAGAAGAGAAAATCAGAAGCAGAAAAGGCTGCGTTACCTCGTAATAAAGCGAACAAGAGACACAATTCACATTACGACTGCGCATGTGCGGGGAACGTGACCCAACAGCTGATCCAAGGGTCACTGCTACCAAGCTTTATTGCAGCCACTTGCTGTTGTATGGAAACACATCCGAACAACTGCCACTTAAAGTCTGCCTTAAGCCTTAAATTATTGCCATGCCAGATGCGCATTGTGCCGCAGTGAACTGTGGGAACGCCATGTATCATCTTGAGCGTTGGAAAAAGCTAGTTTGCAATATGCATGCATGCCTGCAAATTTTGGACTAACGCGTGTACATGTCTGCTGCCGTTCACGCTATTTACCTTCCCCATCGAGCTGAAGGATCCTATTTAACAGATTTATATATTTTAGTAATCGGCAGTGGTGGTCTAGTGGTATAGGGCGCTGGATCGCTGATCCAAAGGTTGGGGGTTCGAGTCCCACCCTCCACAAGGTTATCACTGTCCCCCCCCCAGTGCAGCTAACTGTGTTATCAAAGGCGAGCCATGTCTGTCACTGTCTATGGTGAGAGGTTGATGTAAAAGAACCATTGCTGACTTTCGTAAAGAGTAGCTGCAAAGTCGTCAGCGTGTTTCTGTCCCTTGCTAAAAAGGGTTGTGACAGGAAGGGCATCCGACGTAAAAACCTCTGCCAAATCAAACGTGCGAATCAGATGATTTCGCTGTGGCGACTCCCGAGTAAAAGAGAAAAAGCCGAAAGGAAGACAGACATGTATTTTAGTAATCATTATACGTCATAGATTTAGATATTGAAAATTACTGTTATGTTAATGTGTAAAATAGACTAACGAGCTGTCAGATCACTCGATGACAGCTGTAAAACTTGTATTTACCTTTTTTGTAGTCATTACGACGTCACGCTAGAAGGGGTGCCTGGTCCTTCATGAACAAAAAATCCGCTACGTCAGTGTACACACATGGCGGCCACTTTGATAAGGCATCATTTTCTGTCTGCCAGCCGTCTTCAAGTCCCAAGGAGTTGGAAATTGTTACAATTTCCTCATCCACTTCAAATGTCAACAAGCTGGCATAGTCACGTTGGACTTGTTTAGATTCCTCAGCCTTTGACAAAACTGTCGGCAGTTTTTGTAACGTCGCCACAAATGCAAGCGCAACAAGTTCATCTTTACGCTTGTGGGAACAACCGGGAAGACCCCTACGGATGCAATACGCTCAAAGGTTGGGAACTTTTCATAAATTAAACGCATTGATAGTGCAGTTCTCATCCACATCAAGGTTTACTTCCGCCATGATTGGTAGTCGTGATCCCATGATGCCGTGCGCGAGCCGAGATGCGAACTGTGTCTATTGGTATCAGTGATGGTTCCCACTGAGGGATTTGAAAGGGCTGGAAAGTGATGCCATCGTTCTTTTGGACAAGTGAAAATTTTGTTTCTTTGAAGACCCCTGCGATGAAGCTGTTGTGATGCTGCGGAAGCTTGTACATGTGGAGCGGCCGTGGCTTCGAACCAGCCTACGGAGGCAGGGAAGGGTTTATCCGGATCCTTGCGATATTATTTTTGTATTTCCCCAGTTTAGCATATTACGAGCCCCAACTTTAAATATTATCGTAATGACCAGATGTCGCTCTGCTTGTTTTTGTTTTATAAATGCTGTGAACAAATGTTTTAAAGGTGCACTATAAAGGATTTAAAGGTAGAGTGTGTAATATTTTGGGGGATCTATGAGCAGAGATTAAGTATAATATCAATAAATAAGTTTAAGTGTATCATTAATAATAATAATAATGAAGTAATTGTTTTTTTCCACAATCTTAGAATAAGTTGTTTATATCTGTTTCGGGGTGGACCGCATTCTGGATTGAATCTGCATTCGGGGTGGACAGCAAGGCTGCTGTCTTGTGCCGTCATGTTTATAAAATATCCTAGAACCATTCGGGGTCTGAATCTGTCCACGAGCTGCCACTAAGTACAGTATAGCTAAATCTTACACACTGTACCTTTTAATAGTGATGCATATGGTTTCATTTATAAATTAGATGTTTTCGTTAGTGTATAATCACATGTAACTGAGCATCATTGTGTTTTCCTAAGCTTAGAATGAGCTCTTCATAACTACATAGCAAGCGGGTCATCTTCCACAGAAGTTGTTTGCATTTCACGGTTTTACGTCGAAGTGGCAGGTTGAATCCAGCTCTGGAAGGAAGGCAAAGAAGAAAAAGGAAAGAGAAGAGGAATTAGTGATTGCTGGCACTGGCTGGCTAAGAAAACCCAAATTTTGAGAAATGGAGGATCATCGTTATTATTTAGCAGAAGAAAAGGCAAAGGCGCCTGATCCGTTGTTGGAGAAGCAAAAGCATGAAGCGAAACGAAATCGGGACAGGGAACGACAGAAAACAAGGATAAACATCGGCGTGGCATTTTCCAGATGGAAATCGCTGATGAGAGACGCTGATTTTCAAAATGATGCCGAAGTTGCTGGTTTTCTGCTGGACAGGTAATTTAGCCTACCAATCAAAATGCAGTGTATTGTTTGATAGCGTTAGTTAGATCATGTGACGAATGTTTTCTCAAGCGTGTGTGTAACGTCAGATGGCAGTAACACTGCCACGTGTAAAACACAGCTGAAGCAGAACTCCATGCTGTATTGGGGTTAAGGGGAAAATAATACAAACCTCTTCCACATTTGACCCTGACGGCTTCATCATCTTTGCCACTCCATCCTCTTCCTCTATCCTGCGTCATATCACTGCAGCGAACTCTGTTTGTCTGACTCTGCAAATCAAAAAATATACTGTAAACATTTATGTTAATACTACTGCAGTGCAAACAGATTTTATTGATCGTTATATTTTACATTTTTAAAACTAAACACACATTGATTATCTATATAAAGTAACGCTGATGTATCTTGGAGATGACAACATTTTGGAAGTAGCAATCTATTTTCTAATACATGGTCAAAAAAGGAGCAGTGAACGAAGAATCTGTATTCAGTTAATTGCAATGTCCAAACTCACCACTAGATGCCACTAGATCCTACAATAGTGCACCTTTATTCGTTACCTGTTTTGGTCAGTAACTGATATTTTTCTTATTCAGTGTGTGTATATGTACACGTGATTGTGTCATCTTCCAGTTAGCTATTTTTTTTTTAACCTTGCCATTAATGAGCCGTCCATTTTTCATAGCTATGAAGGAATTTCACAGACAAGAGATCGAGAGAGGAATCCAGCTACAGCACAGGATCTTTCTCTTTGGTGAGTGAACTCAGGTGTGGTACAAGTAACAATGCATTACATTTTAAAGCAGATGTGTGCATTGGATCATGTTAAAAAGCAAATCTGGAAAATGCCTATTATTTATCATGCTCATCTTTGTATGTTTATCAGAGGCCCACTAGGGGGAGACATTTCATTATAATTATGCCAAGTTATAAAAAGCTGGTCTTAATTCTTTCGATTCGAGCAGATGTACCCCTTAAGTTGCATTTTTTTTTCATCTTTTTGATGTAAAGTGGCAGCTGTGTCTCTGATGACGACCCATCAGCACCAATGGAGATCGAGCTCGTAAGTGCTATTAGTTCCTGTAAACTTGAATTGTATGTTTTCATATATTTTCCGGTTGTCATTGTCATGATGTAATGTTAACCTGACAGGAATTAACAAGCAGCATGATGGACAGTAAACCATCAGTGGGTTCACAGTGGTGTAAAAAAGGTCAGAAGCCATTTTGTTTTGAGAACACAGCCTTATCGTGAATTTACACTCAGAGATTTTGAATTATTAAGCATTTAAATTAATTTGGTTTTGTTCTGCAATCAGTTTTCGGTGTCTCATAAATGTTTTATGAGAGTTAATTAGTCTGTCTGCTTTTATTTTGCAGATCCGCGGTCGTCTACTTTAGACGAGGACAGATACAGCACTTTAACCGAGTACGAGTCTTCAAACCTTTTACACTAATAATCAAACATGCTGTGCTGCTGTTGAAGCCTAGTTATATATTTTTATATTTTACTATCTTAAAGTTATTTGTTTCATAATAAGAATGTTTTAAGAAGTTTTATTATTATTTACAGTAATGCAAGGGCAATCTAGCCTTTAGAAACAGTGGTGCTGAGGAAAAGACAGGAGGCAGAGCTGGAGGTAGCAGAGATGAAAATGTTGAGGTTCTCTTTGGGAGTAGCGAGGATTGATAGTATCAGGAATTAGCACATCAGAGGGACAGCACATGTAAGATGTTTTAGAGACAAAGTCAGAGATGCTAGATTGAGATGGTGTGGACATATACAGAGGAGGGATAGTGAGTATATTGGTAGTAGGATGCTGAGGTTGGAACTACCAGGCAGAAGGCCCAGAGGAAGACCAAAGAGGAGATTCATGGATGTGGTGAAGGAGGACATGAAGGTAGTTGGAGTAAGAGAAGAAGATGCAGAGGATAGGGTGAGATGGAGGCAGATGATTTGCTGTGGCGACTTCTGAAGGGAACACCGGAAAGGAAAAGAAGAAGACCCAGTGTCTGTCTGTACACAGTTGCTTTAAAATGACATCACTGATCCACACCGTTTTTGTTATGGGTGCAGAAACCTATCTGTGTTCTTAGTGGTCTGATATCTAATATGGCTCTTGCGGACTGAGGGTTTTGTCTGATTTTTTTAAATTTTTTTTTATTTGTTATTAATAAATATGTAAACCTAATTTTATTGATAATATACGGAAAAGAAACATGAGTTTTTGGGAACAGCCAAAAGGAAAAGAAGAAGACAGTAATGTGAGGGCAGTGGTTGTCCATTGGTAGTGTCTGAGCTAAACATTCAAAAATAATGCATAAGATGTAAATAACATATAAATACAGATGCACACCTCACAGAAAAATGTAAGTAGTTTTGATGGGAGGTTTTGGGTTGTTTTTTTTTGTTTTTGTTTGTTTGGGTTTTTTGCATAATTGGCCTTGTTTTTGTGGCATTTTCCTTAACTTTTCTCCTTATTTTTCCTTAATTTTCTTATTTTTTAAAGCAATGAAGATTTAAAAAAAAAAAAAAAGCCGCGATGCACTGAAGCCGCATGAATTGAAGCGCAAACTAGCGAAGGATCCCTGTAATTGATTATAAAAAAATGAACTAATACTTTGTTTGTCTCATATGTACTAGTTATTTAAAAAACTTTATCCAATCAGAATTCAATGTAGATGTTTAGTGAAGTCTGTGGTTTCCAGTTTCTTAATTATATCCATCTGTAATTTTCAGGTCAAACCCGGGTTTAAATCCCAGCGTGTATGTGATGTTTGATATCTGTTCCAGGAGTAGTTATGCCATCCTGAGCAAGGAGGTGCTGGTTCTCCTGATGTTCCGCTGTTTGGAGTGCTCCAGCGAGTGCCGAATTCGAGGAGTGGGCAAAGGAGGGAGTCTGGCTCTCGGACAAGAGTGTCTGTCCTGCTCAAACTACAGACTGTGGACGTCTAGACAAGCCGAGAAGCCTAAAGAGAAGGTGTGTGTCTGTGATCGTGGAAAAATCCCATGTTGTGTTTTAGAGTACATTTGTTAGTCGAACTACATTCCATAAGCGACAGTCTGCGCTGAGATACAGATGCTTCCTCGCTGCCTTTGTCCCCCCTCAGGTGGTTGACGCACCATTAATCCCGCCGTATGAAGACGAGTCCACCGAGGCGTCTGACGCCTCCTCAACATCCACGACGCTGCATTCAGAACGCAACATGTCGGCGTGTAAAAACGCTTCCCTGCAAAACGAGACGGACGCCGAGACCGTTTCAAGCGTCATTGTGAAAGAGGAACCAGAGGACCGTGACGAGCCGGTGAAGGAGGAGCAACCCAGCCTGCTTGAGGACACGCATGAGGGTTACGTTTCCCCCGCTCTGTTCGAGGATGGAGTTTGCGCCGAAATCACAACAGTGAAAAACGAGATAGAAGAGCCGAGTTTTCTCGAAGATCTCGCGTTTCAGCCTGAGGAAGAAATGCTGCTGATAGACGAGACTGGCCGAGTGGGGCGTGCCAAGCTACTGAGAGACGGCGACGGAAACAACAACGATGAAGAGGATTCCGAAGAGAATTCCGAAGGTGAGGAGGACTCAAGCTCGTATGAGCCATCGGAGGATTTGGGCGAGGAATCTTCCGATATGGATAACGGGAAAAGGCTTGTGGTGCCAAAGCCGTTTCAGAACACCATTAAACCCATTATCTGGTGTACAGACTGTACGGGCGTAGCCAAGATGATCTGTACGATCCGTAGACACAAAAGGATCTATGGTTGCCCAGAATGCGGCATCAGTGGCGGCGAAAACAGCATGTTTAAAGACTTCTCTGTTTATTTCAGTGACATTACAAGCTTTCATAAACATGCTATCAAAGAACACGGTGCGAAGGGAATCCCTCCTGAAATCCGAGTGTGTGAAGACTGTCATAAATCCATCAGGTTGCCGAGAAACCCGAACAAAAAGCCGCGAGAACATGTGTGCGAGTACAAGGTCAAGCCGTTCGCGTGTCACTTGTGTCGCAAACGCTTTTTCACAGAAACTGGCCAAAAAGTGCATTACCGCCGACTTCATGGCGACTACACGCATTTCTGTAAATACTGCATGAAACCATTCGACACAAAAGAGTCCAAACTGAGACACGAGATGACTCACAGCGAGGAACTGCTGCCATACATCTGTCCGGACTGTCCGGAAAAGTTCCAAGACTTCGTCGCACGCAATCAACACCTCCGGAGCCACCGAGGCGAAAAGAAACACATCTGCGACAAGTGCAAGCGGAGATTCGGCAATCTCACCAGCTACGACAGACACATGCGGATACACTCGGGAGAGAAACCGTACACATGCAACGTCTGCGAGCGATCCTTCACGCAAGCCGGTCACCTCAAGTCACACATGCGCCTGCACACGGGCGAGAGGCCGTTCATGTGCGAGCAGTGTGGGAAGTGCTTCAATCACAACGTCAGCCTCAAGAATCACCGGGAGAAGCATCACCGTGCTGATGGAACCCTGGAGGAAGAGGACCGGCAGACACCGGCTGTCTCGGGCACGGCGAAGCAAGCTCGGAAGCGATCAAGGAAAAGCTCTGTTCTGCAGCCGGAAGATGTAAAGGAGCATGAAGGATTAGAATGTGACGCCGAGACAGAGACGTCTGATTCCGATGAGGAGTGGTCGAAAAAAGGAAGCAAGAAAAAAGCAAGGGAGGAAAAGCACAGACGATGACATCACAGACTGCACTATTTGTTCTGTTCACAACCTTCCTACATTCACGTTCAGGTAGCATGCCAGTGCATAAGGTGCATAAGGATGACATTAATGCAGTGATCGCACTTCACAGAAACAAACCCTTTTAAGATCAATTTTGGGTATTGGCCCCACCCACTTTTCATATCCACCTCCTCAAACATATGCAGAACAAGTTTACTTTAATTAGACCCTCAGCCAATAGAAAAAGGGATGGAGTCTCACGGCACCAACTTGAATCTATAGCTTGAACTATGTTTTTCAGCTTCCACGTCATCGTTCTATAAATCTGACTTGTTTAAACTAGGCAGTTCTTCAACACACTCCTTTTCTTTCACACCTAAAACACACCCATGTTTTTTCTCCATCACGACAAGGCATGGCGACATAACCGCTAATTAATACGTGCTTTCTTGGTGTGTGCGCAAAAACCATGCATGGACTGTTGTGCCAGTTTGGTCTGTGTTGTCCGGTCGCTTACATTCCCTTCACATTATTACATATATACAGTGATCGCTCGCTACTTCAAGCTTCAGTTTCTGTGGCTTCAGTGCATCACAGGTTTTTAAAAAATATTCATCGACAAATAAGAAAATTAAGGAAAAATAGGGGGAAAGTTAAGGAAGATGCTGTAAAACAAGGTCGATTGTGCAAAAACCCAAACAAACAAACAAACAAACAACAACCAAAAAAACCCAACCCAAACCCCCCAACAAAACTGCTGACATTTTTGTGTGAGGTGCGCATCTGTGTGCGCACGTGGGTCTGTATGTGTGTATTTATATTTTATTTGCATCTGTATTTTTAAAAAAATTAATTATTATAAGCATTCATAGCATTGAATATGTATTTATTGATATTATATACACATATACATGTATGTACATTAGGCCCCTGTTATTTGCGGGGGTTCGGTTCTGGCCCCTCCCGCGAATCAAGATAATCCGCGAGTTCTGTACCCGGAAGTAAAACTGTATGTATCGTATTACATGCGCAAATGATCAACACAGAAGTAAAACCCTGTGTATGATGTTATATATGTCCTAAAATATGTTTCTTAAACACATTCTATAGACAGTTTTACTCATTAATACAATATTAATGTAGTAATGCTTAAGAAAACCTTTTTCATTTTGTACTGTGATATTTATCGATAAAATATATAAACATTCTACAGCACATATATAAAGAACATGAAGTGATTAAGTGTAATAAACGGATTTGATAAACTTTGATAAACATACAGCACAGTAGTTGTAAAAAAATGCTCATCAGACGCCCACTAGAGGGCAGCATTGTATTATATTTACTGTACATAATGACCATAAAATAACCTGAAGTGTAATTAACAAAGGATACCAAAAGGATAAGCTTGAATAAACATGCTACAGAACATAAAATCTCACTCACAAACACTCTAAACACTAATTAAACAGTACTGCACTGGAAGGCAGATTTCATTCTGATGATTACCTTGTTGTGTACAACATTCCCCTTTTAGCACTTCCACAAAAACTCAATGCTACACTAGCTCTGATTGCCTTCTCATTTTTCTTTATGTAGCGGACTGTACTTTCATTCACTTTATAATGGTGCCCTACTGCAGCATAACTTTTTCCTTCCTGAATCATACCAAGCAGTTCTACTTTTTCATGCGGTGTCATTACCTTTTTCTGGCGCTTCAGCGCCTTACCAGAAACCTGAGAAGGTGTGCAACGTTTGGGTGGCATGATGGAGTTTAACTGTAATTAAAAACATTAAAAAAAAAGCACATTCACAAAGTGTGTGTAAACGAGAAAAAAAAGGGCGTACACACCATTTCAATCAATCAGCAGGAGGGAGAACAGCCACTGGCTGCATTTGAATCACGTTACGGTTACTTCCGGGTCAGTCGGCAACCCGTGAATATGCGGGGGAGCGAGTGCAAAACCGCAAATAGTCAAGGGCCTGCTGTATATGTCAGTCGGGGCGGAACCTGGCAGTTGCGGGCGGGGGGGGGCACAAAACAACAACAAAAAAAAGATGTGCAGTATTGAATGTGGAAAGGTTTTGGATGCGCTGTTTGTAGAGTTGCACAATAAAACTGTTATGTAAATAACTGTCACGATGAACTAGAGTTTTATATGCTCGAAATGCCTGATTATTTATAATTTGTACATTGGTGCCTTTTGTTAAATCATTTGAATCGTAGCATTTCAGTTTCATTTGGTGTTCGCTTGACTCCTCAGTCTGGCAACCCATGTGCCTGTACTGTTGATTAATACAGCGGTAGGGTGGCATTATTTCTAACATTATCTGATAATGTATTATTTATAGGTTAGACACTTATTGATGTTTTTAACCGTAAACTTAAGATTAATCCTACCTTTTTGTTTCAGAATAATTGGAGAACGTTTGTTCAGAGTCAAAAGTTTTTGATTGACCTAATGCTCACTACATTTTATGGTATCTAATGCAGTGTGTCAGAAAACACCTGATCTTTTAAGTTCATATGTACTTGTAGGAAATTTTGTCATTTACTGTTGTAATAAATTTCATATTTCTATGAAGGATTTCTGCTCGAGTTTTAGTTTATTCCACTAATGAGGGCATTGGTGAGAAGGTGTGGTGCTGATGGGAAGGATTGAGGTCGAGTTCAAGTCCCAAATTAATTACTTTATTTATTCATTTATTTGTCCAATGATCCCACCTTCCGTTCCAGCAGTAGGCTCAGAGTCCCAAAATATGATTTAATGAAAGTTAGCATGTCATTTAGAGTTCGCTTTATCAAGGATAATTGTGATGTAATTTTCCCCATCAGAAGTCATGCATGTACTGTACATAAAAACATTTATAATCATTGGCCTGGTCTATTATGAACGATTTGAGTTCAATACCCCACCCCATTCTGTGCTCTTTCCAAGTGTGAATTAAAGTGGATGGAGCCACCAAATTTTTTGACTTATGCTCCTTTTCCTTCCCTATAGTCTAGTATAGAAATAACAGACCATAGACCAGGGGTCACCAACCTTTTTGAAACTGAGAGCTACTTCTTGGGTACCAATTAATGATAATGGTCTATGTGAAGATAGGGATTTAATTTTTTAAAAATAGCAAAAAAAAATAAGATGCAGCTCAATGGAGAGTGGTGCTATGGAGCCAGGGGCCTGTTCTAAAAATAGCAGTGAACAGGCCCGCGGGCGCTCTGGTTTTGCGGGCACCATGTTGGTGACCCCTGCTATGGACTATTCTAAATTAATGAGAATATCGCTATTACAGTAATGCTGTTTTTCATGTTCTATTCCATTTTGATTATTATACCACCTACATCACGCATAATAGATGTTGGTGATACTGCTTCCAGGTCAAAACCTCGACTGCACTGGCTGTGGTCAACATATAGGTCAACATGTGCTGTCTTCATTATTTGATTAGGTCTCAGTCCCTCTCTCTTTCTCTCTCTCTCTCTCTCTCTCTCACACACACACACACACACACAGAACAACCATTTTCCTGCTTTGATATGAGAAGCTGGTGGTAGTTGAGAAGATGCGTAATATTGCTCCAATAAATCAAGAAGGGATTTTAAAGGTTTTGCCAGAGAATGATATGCGTAAGAACGTTCATGAGTTCTGCTGTCTGCTTTTGGGATCTGATGGAGTCTTCTAAGCTAGAAATGGGTTTCTTCTCGACTGTCATCAGTCTTAGCATCTGGAGCGTGTGGACATAATGACTGAGAAGACACTTCAAGTACAAACGAATGTTAAGGGCTGCAAGTCAAAGTTTGTGAAATTTGTGCTATGTAATAGACTTTTTATATTGTAATAGATTTTTCTGAAATATTGGCTTAGAACTTGCTAAAAATGTCTTTTACATTATTTTTCATACATATATTAGTGATAAAGTTCGTTTTGGATGAACTTAAATGTCATAGCAAGATCATTCCAGTTTATCTCTTATTCACCTGATTCACACCTTGTTGTTTGTTCAACCTCGATAATAACGACCGGCTTGAGGGGTGCTCTTGCGCATGCGCGGTAACCTGGCAGAGCACCAGCTTTGTAGAAAAATCTGAGATCTTGCGTTCAGAAACAATAAAATATGATTTCAAGATTGCTGATATTCTACTCCGGCCCAGAAGAGGCGCTGCTCTGAACTGCAGGTAAGTTTTCTACGTTTACTTGATAAAATAATGAGTTCAAAATTGATAGCAAATGCACATAATATATTTAAATGTGTATATATATATATATATATATATATATATATATATATATATATATATATATTTAAAAAATTAAAATAATAGAAATATATAATTGAGCCACATTGAATTCGACTCTTTCGCCAGTTTCACTTCGACACAAAGAGAACTTCTGATTCGACCAATCCGCGGACTACATTTGCAAACTATTAGCCAATCTGATTGCAGCATGGGTTGGGAAGGCGGGATCTTCTCCGAGACTGGAGAGGAAATGTGTGAGCTCGTACGCCACGCCCCTTCCATGGCGGACAAAATGGACACGCTGCGAGTTGGTTCAACAACAACGTATGGAAGTTCAACAGCGCCGTTTGTGTGAGTTTTGAAATGTCGGTGTATATTGTGTAAAAAAAAGCGTACATGTTTATAAATATAAAGTTAGATTAGCAAACATAAGGTAGGACGCCTGCACATGCCGTTTTTCTGCTATTTGGATACCTGGATGAACAGCATGCGAATGGTAATCCTTATCAAAATTGTATAATATATTAGCACGTTAGCATTGTTAGCTTTACAATAACTTCTAGTTAATTTCACTGGACATAGTTTCCGAACCCGTAGATAAGACATTTAGGCACTGAAAGGATTCGGTTGTTAGCTATTAGCTAGTTAGCTAGCTGGTACGAACTGTGTGTAAAACGCGTGTCAATATTAGCAGCAGATGCAGCTCGTAAAGAATATATTGTTTGTCCACTCCGGTTATTTAAAGGGATGATGTGTGTGCACGTTTATTCAAAGTACATAGTTTTACACACTTTTTCCTCAAAAGTACATGATGTTAAGGCACACCACGCCTCTTTTATATGATTGATTAATAGGCCACGCCCCTTAGCGTCCAACACTTTGAATTGACTTCACTTTTATTTTACATTTCTGCAGTAGAGATGGACAAGCTGCAGATGGATGATCCATCCCCCAAAGAGGCCACAAAAACCTGGGGCTTTCGCAGGAGCACCATAGCCAGACGGGAATTCATTGAAGAGATTGGAAACCTGGACCTCATTACACTGATGCCACGTCGAAGCGCAAGACAGCCAAGAGGCAGAGGGAGCGGACGAGGGCGGGGCAAGCAGACTATTGAAACTACACTGAATGCCCCCAAAACAACACGAGGAGGCAAGAAGTCTGTCCAGGCAAACCTGGAAGCAGAACCTGATTCGGATGTTTTAATAACGACATCGCGCCAGCTGTGTCTTCCGCAGAAGGCCATATTGGACACGGAGATGTCGGATCAAGCCGAGGACAGTGATGAGCTCACGCTCAGAGAGCTTCAAGAGCGAGCCAGGAAGCGACAAAAATTGGACGAAAGCGGAAAGTGTGTTGAGACTGTAAACAAAGAGGGCGATTTATCATGTGGTGATCAACAGTCAGAACAACATGGCTCTTCCGTCTCTGAACGAACAGCCGCCGGCTCGGCGCTGATCAGCAGACACCGGAAACTTGCTCAAGGTGTTCACCTTGATGATGAGGAGGCACAGGAAGAGCAAAATGATGCTGATGAGTCTTCAAATGGTGAAGAAGAATATAGCGACCCCGATGCTGTCTACTGTATTTGCCAACAGAAGCACGATAATAGGCAAGTATTGTTGCAAAGGAAAGATTTTCTCATGTAGAACATGTATGACGAACTGCTGCAAGTTTCGGAAGTGTTTGGAGCAATCCAACTCGGGCAAAGGAAGCTGGTTTAACGAGTTATTGAAGTAGCTATGGTCCCAGTCAGGAGAGATGCAGGCATAAGAGGGTGAAGGACTGAGATGGTTCGTGATGTGTAGGATCTTGGGTCTCACCGCAGTATGCTTAGTGGAGTGTTCTCAGTTTTTCACTTTTCAGTGTAGTCGGTTCAATGAGTATTCTTCACCCGTATACGAGCAGTAGCAACCGATGATATCACAGTAGTTGTCACTTTAAGTTTGTCACAGTGAATATACTTGTCATTTGTTACTATGGATACAGAATGTGCCTGTTATGTCACACTTAATATTTTACTCTGAGCATTGTTTTTCTTTATGAAGTTAGATCACAAACTGAGATCATAAGTGAAAACATCAAGACGGAACTACAGTATCACACAGAGGCAGCTGCCAGCGTAACACCTACTTACGTGTGAGAAGAATGTACAAAAGCCAAGCGGTGGAATTTCTTTTGCTATAGGGATATTGGCTCAGTTGGCCAAGCAAATCACCTTGGTAGCGCTAAAGCTTTGTATCGACAAATAACGGAAAACATTTGGGGAGAAGTGTTGAATGGTATTAAACTAAAATGTAAGAAGTTAATAAACATAACTTTATTAATAGCATGGTTAGCTTTTGTTTTCTATGCTAACCAGATTTTAAAAAAATCCATCAATGGTGCGCATTGCCATATGGCGTTTCTTGCTGATAGCAAGTTATATGACTAGTGTCGTTGTTTCCTTTTGGCTTTCCCCTTTTTTTCCAGGTGTCACCACAGTGAATCATCTGATTCACATGTTTGGTTTGGTAGAGGTTTTTACATCGGAGGCCCTTCTTGACACAACCCTTTAGCAAGGGGAAGAAACACGCTGACGGCTATGCAGCTACTCTTTACAAAAGTCAGCAATGGTGCTTTTACATGACCCTCTCACCATAGACAGTCAGAAACATGGCCGGCCTTTGATAACTTAGCTGCACTGTGGGGACAGTGACAACCTTGTGGAGAGTAAGACTTGAACTCCCAACATTAGGATCAGCGGTCTAGCGCCCTTTACTGCCAGGCCACCACTGCCAACAAGTTATACGACTAGTGGTCTGCTCATCTTAATTAGTTTGAAAAGCGAGTTCCAGAAATAGGTTCCCTTTTACAGCAAAGTGCAGAAATGGTACAGCCCAGCACAACAACATTTTATGTCACAAAAATGTGAGCGTAATATGCATTTAAATGCTCTACAGAGATGCTAAACAGCAGATGCTAATATGGATCTAGAGAAAGCATATGACGAGGTGCCGAGAGAGGAACTGTGGTATTTCATGAAGTCTGGAGTGGCAGAGAAGTATGTTAGTGGTGTAGGACATGTATGAGAGATGTAAGACAGTGGTGAGATGTGCTGTCAGTGTAACAGAAGAGTTCAAGGTAGAGGTGGGACTGCATCAAGGGTCAGCTCTGAGCCCCTTCTTGTTTGCTATGGTGGTGGACAGGCTGACAGACGCAGTTCGACAAGAATCTCCTTGGACTATGATGTTTGCAGTTGACATTGTGATCTGTAGTGAGAGCAGAGAACAAGTGCAAGAAAATCTAGAGAGGTGGACGTATGCCCTGGGAAGGAGGGCAATGAAGGGTAGCCTCAGTAAGACGGTGTCAGTAAGACGTGTGTGAACGACAAGGACCCAAGAGGAACGGTGAGCTTACAGGGAGCAGAGATAAAGAAGGTGGAGGATTTTAAGTACTTAGGCTCAACCATCCAGAGCAATGGAGTGTGGAAAAGAGGTGAAGAAGCGTGTGTAGGCAGGTTGGAATGGTTGGTGAAAAGTGTTCGGTGTGATAGGAAGGTACTGGCAAAAATGAAAGGAAAAGTGTACAAGATGGTGTTGAGGCCAACAACGTTGTATGGTTTAGAAACAGTGGCGCTGAGGAAAAGACAGGAGGCAGAACTGGAGGTAGCAGAGATGAAAATGTTGAGGTTCTCTTTGGGATTAACAAGGATGGATAGGATCAGGAATGAGTACATCAGAGGGACAGCACATGTAAGATGTTTTTGAGACTTTACGACCGCAACTATCATGAAGCATGATTCATGGCAGTGCAGTGCGAGTGTTGTGTACGACAGTTGTTTGCGCTAACGGCAGCGAAGGCATCTTAAAAGGCCAAGCAGGAGATGATGCAGCTTCACTTTCTAACTACTCAGAGAAAATCTATTCATCTACTTTCAATGCCACATCACTGTGGCGCGAAACGGAGAGCCAATCCTTTCTGTGTGCGAGCGGGTCCGATACCTTGAAACTCTAATTTTATTGGACTCGCACGCTGCAGTGTTTATGTGGCAGGAAGCGCGTCCTAAGTTTTGGCAATCAGCTGCTCTGCGGGTTGAAATTTTTCCATGTCTGACCATTTGTGTTTGCTTGCCAGCCATGCTTGGCTTCGTAGAAATGAGCTGATCAAAACGAGGGAAATTTATCTTTTTACTCAAAAACATCATGTGCAGTCTGTGGCTGTTGTAATAATCCAATAAAATTGGAGTTTGAAGGTATCGGACCTGCCCACACACTGGAGTACAGAAAGGATTGGCTCTCCACTGTGCGCCACAGTGATGTGGAATTGAAAATAGATGTATAGATTTAAATGCATGAGATTTGTTCATCTGTTTTTGTTTGGCATGAGTGTATTTGGATGGAAAGTTGACATACAGACAAACGGATCTGTCGGAACCAAAAGCAGTCGTAAGTCGACGACTGTCTGTATATTGGCAGTAGGATGCTGATGTTGGAACTACCAGGCAGAAGGCCTAGAGGAAGACCAAAGAGAAGATTTTTGGATGTAGTGAAGGACATGAAGGTGGTTGGTGTAAGAGAAGATGCAGAGGATAGGGTGAGATGGAGGCAGATGATTCGCTGTGGCGACCCCTGAAGGGACCAGCCGAAAGGAAAAGAAGACCCAGTGTTTGTCTGTCTGTGCACATTTGCTTAAAAATGACATCACTGATCCACACCGTTTTTGTTATGGGTGCACAAACCTATCCATTTTCTTAGTGGTCTGATATCTAATATGGCTCTCGTGGACTGAAGGTTTTGCCTGATTTTTTTTAATTTTTTATTATTAATAAATATGTAAATGTAATTTTATTGATAATGTACGGAAAAGAAATGAATTTTATAACAAGGGAAGTTTAATTGAAGTGTCCAAACGCTGCTCAGAAATACAATCTTCCCTTGATCGCCTTTAAGCTCAAAAAAGTGTTTTGGTGAAGCTGGGTAGCTCCGCAAGCTTCATTTGATTTGTAAATGGAGAACGATTTAACTTTTTTCTTTGGGAGGTCAGTTGAGAATGAAATGTGATCATTTTGAAAATGACCTTCATTTAACTGTTGGCAGTTCAGATGGATTATATGCTTTCTCCACTTTAACTAATCATTACACACGCCTTATATGGAGGTGACCTTGCAGCACTGTATTTCTTTGACCAGAATGGCTTCTGTCTGTCCACTTGTCTGTATGTCTGTCCATCACACTTTAGTTTCCGGATGTATACTTGCTGAAGCTGGGGCTTTAAAACTTGCCATGCTTGTTCTAGAGTAGCATATGCGTGTGAGGCACTCCACCGAAAGTAGGCGCTTGTCACAAGTGACACACGGAGCTTGTGAGACGAAGTGTGGCTTATCTGAACTTTCGATCTTTTAAGTGAGCAAGTGATGGTTGAGTACTAAACAAGTATTAAGTGCTGATAAACTGTGCTTCGTCTCACAATCTCCGTGTGTCACTTGCGACAAGCGCCTACTTTCAGTGGAGCATCTCACATATTATGAAATGGTCTTTTCGGTGAGTGTTTGGACCCCAGTGTTTTTTTTTTTTTGTTTTGTTTTTTTTTTTTTTTTTTTTTTTATAAATAAATAAACTTGTGATCTTATGGGAGGAAATTTGCCTGCCACCCAAGTCTTCTTGGTCTAGTAGCAAAGTGTGACATCACATTTCCATGGTAGCCTTTTTCTTTGCTGAATAGAAATAATCCTTCAAAAGTGTGTGGTGTGCTTTTATCAGTTAAAAAAAACCCTTGTTTGTATTTTCATTCCTTTTGTCCATCTCTTCGTGAGAATTTGAAAAACCACTTAGATGGCACTGGTCAGACCACCAAAAACCCAACAGCGATAGGACTCGGACAACAGAGTAGCATCCCAACACTGGCAGATTCCTCAATGTCCGCTTGATATGTCTGAGTACATGTTGCTTCTGTCAGGGAGGCTATGCTTTACCCACAGTGTGAGTTCGTTAGGAGGATTCCACATAAAGTTATGCAGGATGTTAAATATGAACCCTCACTCCACAGATTTATGATCCGTTGTGACCGATGTCACCAATGGTTCCATGGTGACTGCGTGGGCATCAGCCAGTCCCGGGGTCGTCTCTTGGAGAAGAACGACGAAGATTACATTTGTCCTTCCTGCTCTCCGTGTCAAAGTCCTGTCGACTTCCAGAAGCAGCAGCCTGCGCTCTCTAAAGCCGTTCTGAGCTCCTCATCCGAGAGCTTGTTCACCTCCTCAGCCGGAGAAGAAAGGCCCAGCGAGGACGAGGGCATTAAAGGGAAGATCAGAAAGTCGAGCACTCACAGCGCAAAGAGGAGAATCAAGATCTTCCAAGCGGTAACATTTCCCGTCTTGCTGAAATGAATAAACCAGGACAGAAACTCCGATCAAGATGCTAGCAGCCATCTTTGTGTATTTTTAATGTACCCAGGTTATTCATTTCAGGAGGTTGATATGTGATTTGCATAGAGTTCGCCCTTTCTCTCCCCCTCAGTTTAAAATTATATATGCTTTTTTTTCTTTCTTTTTTTTCCTTTTTGTATATCTGTCTTGTTGTTTTTGATCTGAACTTTGAGTGTTACCTCAGGTGGACGTCGCCAAAGCTGTGGCAGAGCCCAAAGAGCAGGCCGCAGTGATTGAACCGGACGTCGCGGAGGAGGCGGTGAAGGAGCACGAGGATGTAGCGGAGGTCAAAGACAAATCTGCTGTTCCTAAATGTATCGGTCCAGGCTGTAATAACGAAGCTTTGCCTGAGTCGGTTTACTGCGGCCATCAGTGCATCATCCGCCATGCTTCGGTAGCCATGCACGGACACTCAGAGCCCCAAGTGCAACCTGAGATAAAAAACAAACCTCCACCGAAACCCACACTGAAGGTAAATCAACCCTGATTCTCCTTTCCCTGCTGTTGTGTGTGTGTGTGCGCGTGTGTGCGCGCGCGCAAACACTATCTTTAAAAAAAAAAAAAAAAAAAAGACGTAGAGTGCTGGTGGATTCTGATTGGTCCGAATGTGCGTCAAGATCACAGTTGTATAGTAATGTGCTTGTTCTAACGTTATAATTTCTATAGTAACAGTACAGACAGAGTCGTTTGTTTTTTTTTTTTTTTTTTTTTTTTTTTAAAAGGGTCATTTACCTAACTTGTAATGATATGAAGCTGTACTGTTGACAGGAAGGGGAGATGATGGAGGAATTAGACATTTGTGTTTCTGGTGGACTGAAACAGGTGGAGAACACTATAGGGTGAAGATCAGCACCAGAGCTCATAAACGAGCATACATTTATTACTGGTTTATGACAGGTTCAAAAGGTCCCACCACATTTCTTGGTGTCCATGTACTTATGAGCAGTCTTAATGTGCTTTAATATTTTGTGAATACATAAATGGTTAAAAAAAAAAAAGGGGTAACCAGTTGCTTTGTGGGTAATAATGTCTAAGAGGAATAAAACACTTTGGTACATGCTGTGCTGTTGTAGGGAAATAACCACACCTGTCAGGGTTGTTATCGTTACTGTATGTTTTCATCCAGGTAAGTTATGCTGAGATCAAGTATCGTCTGTTTCCGATTAAAAACCTGTAAATAACTGAGCTGTTCACGTACCATTTTCAGATCCAAAATCTTGGAAAACTCTTCAAGAAGAAATTGGTGGAGAAGCCAGCTGTCGAGGACGGTAGCAGTAAGGAGACTGGATCGACCCCCATTGCTTCTGTCACCCCTGAACCTGTTCACAAAGCAGTGGGGGAGCAGCAACCTGCCGCAATCTCTCCATCACAGTTTTACAAAGCCAGTATGTATCGCACAGGGATTTACATCTCACACGCGCACACACACACACACACACACACACACACGGCAATTTGCAACAAGAATGAAATTGAAATTTTAATACAAAACTCGGTGCGTATTCCTAAAAGGTAAGTAAACAATTTTTAATTTTGGAATTCCAGGTTGGTATCAAAAATAAAAATCAATCAACACACACTGGTACAATTAAACTCCTTGATTTAAAGTGTGTTCTTGCTCTAATACTTAATGACGTGTATCTGCGGCTTTATCATTAACTGTTGATTTGTAATCAGTTGTGTTGGGGGCAACACCCAAGAGTACAAGACTCTGGAATACGAAAGAAACTACACTTTTTTTTTTTCTAAAATCACAGCTCGGACCATCATACAAATCACCCTCCTGTTTATATTTGCGTTATTTACACCACGTTATATGAATGTTTTCAAGCCCTCATGGGGCATCTTCACAATCACACCATGGTGGGTTCACTGTCTGATCACACGCATGCAATGAATCGGGTGAAACACTAATGGAGCGCAAACCTCCGCCAAGATACTCCATTCCCGATATGAGCCTAAATGTGACAAAACATCGATCTCACCATGTTAAATAATCGTGGATTGCACAAAGTTGATGTCCAGGACTGGTAGTAGTGGAGGATCCTCTGCTGTCTCACATCTCACGCTGCCTAAAATACATGCACCTGGAAAACCACATCCGCGTTTGAAATCTACAGCCACCTGCTAACTAGCATGCATATATTTGTGCCTGTGTGAGAGGAAATGAGAGTAGCAAACTCTGCCAAGCTGGAAAAAATTCCAATACTAGACCTGCTGTAGTACCACACTTTGGAAAACCAAAAAAAAGTCCTGTCTCGCAATGTCAAAGAATCCATGATTATCCAGTGTTAGTGTCCAGAGCAGCACTTCTGGTTAAATCCACAGAGATCTTTTTGTGTCATCCTGCTAATTAACATACAAAAACTAAAGGTGAAACGTATAACCTTGTTTGTCGGAGGTAAACATCCATGTCAAGTGTGCCAGCCTTCATGTTTTGTGCATATCAGTTGTTCAGCTATTAGCCAATACACATTTATTGTTTTATAAATTCCAATGTGAACCAACCTCTTGGAAAACCTTTTCTCAGTTCCTCCACATCCCTCGATCCTTGGGGCTGCCAGGTCTGGATTCTGTCTTGTTTATATCTCGGATTCCACACACACTGTAGAGTATGAAGACAACATGGTGGGCACACTTCAGGTTTAATATAATCTAAATCCTGATGGATTTAAGGCTCATTTATGCTCAGAATTAAATACAGAAAAAAGACTCGGTCTTCTGTCTATACTCTTTGCTCATCTTCTGCACATTTTCTGAAAGTATGAAGTAGACCTGTATCCGTAGACATCATGAGTGCTGGAGTCAATAATTCAAGCAGGATACGACCAAGAAACTTTAATCATGGTGGAGCTTTGTGCTGCTGAAACATCGTCCATACAAAACAATTGAAGGGATATTGGGAGGAGTTCGAGGGGTCAGTTGACTGGTTTGGAAGGAAACGTGCGAGGTATTGGATTGCCCTGGTGGAGCTTTGCAATTTTTGGAAATGATGCTTGTGTTCTGCTCTATTAGTGATCCAGGAATCCCAGATCTCTGCTATTTAACAGAATGCCGCTATTTTTTCAGCTTCAGGGACCCTGTGGCCCCTTTGACACCCCCCCCCTCCAAAAAAAAAAAAAAAAAAAAAAAAGCTGAAATATTTTATTTCCTCTATTTTCTCTAAACCTTACTGGGATCCCTGGTGATACTACTTGTAACTTTTGCTTCTTTCCACATAAGTCTGTTAAGATGTTTGTAACGGGCATGACCAACCCGTGGCTCTTTGCCTGGTTTCATGTGGCTCTTACGCTCATATCGAAGTTTTTGTTTGTGTTTTTTTTACTGTGCGTGTTTGCTTTGCCAGAGTTCAATGTGGTATTTCATCAAATGCACATGTGCGTGAGATGAAAATACCGCAAAGCTTATGGCAAGATGATTTCACTAAATAATTTGTCACGTTCACTCTTAAAATGTCAGGAAAAAAAATGCATAGCAAAACAAAAATATGAAGAAGAGCTCAGGACGTTTTAATGGAGTGGGAGAATGTTGTTGAATGTGATGGAAAGCTGTTCTACCTTTTATATGTCAGGCGTCATTGGCGCATTTCAAAGTTTCAAATCATCAGCGCCACTTCAGCTCACGCCCTGCTAACTTCGACCAGGAATTTCTTAAAGGGTCTGAACTTCACAAGCACAAGTTGTTCACTTTGAAAAGTCAGGAAGAAAAGCACATATGGTTTTTCCAAAAATCCACGAAGCGCTCAGAGACTGTAACGCTTGCATCACCTCAACTGGCTTGGAACATTACACGGGCCGAAACACCATACAATAGAAAGTTTGTTATAAAATCCCTCAGTGACGTTTAAATCTCGTCTCCTGAAAACGATAAACTAAAACTCATGGTATCAGACGTCGCACTGTCCTGTCACACTGTTGAACTCAGGATATCGGATATTAACACGGCTATCAAATCACAGTTATGCTCTGACCTTCAAAGATGTATTTTATCATGGTGTGTGAATTTACAATAAATCTGGCTGAGCAGAGGTGTGTGTGTGGGTGGGTGGGTGAGAAAGTGATGGGTGATGTTCATGTGTATGATGTGGCTCTGTGCATTAACACAGTTGAAAATGTGGCTTGGTCTCTGACTGCTCGGCCACCCCTGGTTTGTGAAGATGGCACCTATCGGTACGAAGCACATCACGTATTGGCACCAAACTTTCAGAATGGCTCAATGTACACAAAATATCTGGCGTTTGATTCCAGGCTTTATCCTAAACCACTAATGCTATATTTTATTGTATGGGGGGTGATCACACTAGGGGTGTGATAGAAATGCGACTGACCCAAATGGAAATTAGCCGGATATGACGCGAGGTCGCAAAGTGTCATGTTGCTTGCAAATCTTAGTTTTTGTTCACAAGGGAAAGCGGCAAGTTGGAGCTCTTTTGGGATATAATACTCAACACCTTTGACAAAGATGAGCATGAATGAGCTTCTGCATCATTTATAAAAGTTATTACCAAGTACTGATCACCCACGTTAACTGTGATCGAACAAAAACCATCAAATTTTTAGTTATTTTTCACATTGTTGTGATTGCAAGGGTGAAATCAAAGTTTTGGAGTTTGCAGACCGTCATGTTTCCTTCGTTTTCAGTTCCTGTTCACCTCCGTCAACTTATCCTCGACCAAAAAGCTCCTCTTCAGCTTCACATAGCTGTGTTATTTCTCTTTACTAGCTTCCTTCCTTTATTGACTGACTGACTTATTTGTTAATTTTCTTAAACACACACACACACAATTGTATTGTCTGGCCATGTTATCCACGCGTACACGGCTAGGTTGTGTGCAAAGTTGAGATGAAGAGCATACACACTATCCTGTTGACTGTCAGAATCAGTCAAATTCTTGTTCTCACAAGTGACCCACTGGCCTGGTCGTCTTCCTGAAGTGTGGGAGGAAACCGGAGTACCCGGATGAAACCCATGCAAGCACTGGAAGAACTCTGCACGAAAAGGTTTCTTCTGTGAGGCAACCATGCCAACCACCCACCACAGTCGTCATGCATAATGAATCCAAGCTGGTGGAAATATACTCGCAGTCGGTTAAACATCATCCGGTGTAATTTTATTTATGTCAATTCCACTTCAAAACACCCACCTGGTACATGTTAAATAGTGAATACATTTCTGTGTTCAGGGTCAAAAATCAAAAGTACCACATCAACACCAACAGTAACGTCTTATTTTCATACACTCAAAAACTATAAGGTTGATTTATTTAAAAAAAATAATAATAAAAAAAAATAGTAAAGGTCTGAAAACGCCCCCTCTTGAATGGATCATCGTACCCCAGAGATAAGCATTTTATTACCTGAAAAACAAAACAACTGTCAACAGTGAGTCAGTCTGAAACCTTCACTGCTTTACCTGCTGTTGTATTCAGACTTGTGTCTTCAGATCTTAAATGAAAATCAGGCTGGACCAGGAAATGAGTTCCACGTTTGATTAGTAACACAGCTACTATTTTTTTATTTTACAAGCATTATGAATTTATTGGACAGAGATTCTGTTTCCCGTCCATTCTTCCCCACCTTCAACATGATGTAAACTCCAACCAGTTATTACATATTGAATCAGCACAACAACAAATAAATGTGCAACGAGAACTCTGCAGGGTCCAAGCACCTCAAAACACCACCACACCACTTCTCCAGCTTCTTTCTACAAATCACATGTTCTTGGATGATGGTAGCCTTGTGCTTCAAACCTACACCCTCATCCATATCTTAAAAAAAAAAAAAATTTAATCACGTTACCACCTCACACAAAAAACCTAATCACTAGAACCTGTGGCTCAGTGTTTAAGGTTCTGAATGACTGGTTAGCTGGTCGTGCTTCAAACCCAAGTATCACCAATCCATTGATGGGCCTGAGAGCACGAGCCCTTTCCCCTTGATGGCTCAGTTGTGTGAAATTAGCTTTTAAACAGAATATAATCACTGTGGGGAAGAGCAGCTGCTGAATGCCATGACTGTGAATGTAGGACCTTCTAAACATGCAGGGGACGTCTCGGCATGTCTTTCCTTCTGCTGGAGGAAGGAGCTCTTCATTTAGCTCAAGTCCACTTGAGTTAAACATCATTTTAACTTACAAGTTTGCACCACAGCATTAACCTGTCTGTTTGCACTCCATGCCTTAAACAGGATGCGATTTATGATCGTTTTCACTGAAGTACATTTAGTTCATAACGTTGACATTCTTCTGGAGAAATTTAGGCCTTGAAAATAATTAGATGGAGATTGAAACAAATGGATCATTGCATGTTTTATCCTTTCTTGCTTCCATGGAAATGAGCAGTGTGGCATTTTAAAACAAACAAAATATCAAATCCCTCTAGCTTTCATGCCAAGTTTGTCAAGTACGCATTTTAACGTTTTGTCCAGCTGATGGTCACTTCATCACTGCTGGATAGAAATGAGATCGAAACCATATAGAGCTTTTGTTGATTCTTTTCTGAGCATGCACAGTGTTTTAAAAAAGAAAGCACACACAGCTTGTCTAAAACTTGGTGGCATACTTTGGTACTTTTAGCAAAGGCTTTTATTTCTGGAGGGTGAAATTACTACATACACCTTCAGTTTGTGCCTTTTTGTAAAAAAAAAAATAAATAAAATATGGTGTTCTTCAACTACGTTTACCTTCACACTGATGTTTTTTTAATGAAACATGCAGGTGTCCATACCAAGGATTATACACCCTACATGTGAGCTTTTACAAGAAATAGTGTTCAACGAAAAGATAGCTACGCTAACAGCTATGAGTAGAACGAGTGATCAAAACGCTAACAAATTAACTCCTCTGCTCACAAAGCATTACATCTCAGAGGCACTTACCAGATGTTTCTGGTTCCCCCGACTTTTCATACTACCACACAAATACAAAACATTTAAGTTTATAGGAGTTTAATAGTAATAATTAGGTGTCAATTTTTTGCTAAGGAAAAAAAAAACCCAACAAAATCTAATTGTCCACCTTTAGCATGGATATCCTGTCATGTTTAAATAATTCAACAACCCAAATCCAGTGACACTGAAAACATTTTAAATTAATTTGCGTTGAATGTCTTATAACAAAAAATATAGAGCTGAATAGTTTTGAGTATGGTGCAGAAACGTCTCAGATATCAGGTGGTGCTGGAGTCCATACAGACATCAAGAAGATCTGATGACTTCCAGGAGAAAGCAGGGGGGAAACCTCAATTCTGAAGATGAGATATTATACGAAGAAATGGCGAAGCGTTGGTGTTCAACCAGGCAAGACTGGAAATATTTCACACATTTATTATTATTATTCAGGATTTAAGACTTTTTAAAGCTTATACATTGGGGAAATGCTTCCAGTCAGTCTTGTGTGCTTTCACCCATATCCACAACTGTTTCCGCACACGACTGTGTCGGATATAGTTCTGCGTCAAATAGCTCGTTCTTTCAGTTCAGCCATGTTTCCATGTGCTTTTTATTCAGCCTAAGCTTTGCATCCAAACATCACCAGATCTGATTATCAAATCAGCACCACTCATTTTTGAAAGCTCACTACTCTCCTCTAGTGGTGCTACGTTTTCCTCTCCTGCCTGATAGACATCGAGTACACCTTTACATTTTTATTCATGTTCCAGATACAGTATGCGGTTATAAATATTACGAAACCAGGAGATTGGTGGTAGTTTATTTTTCAGGATTTTTTTTTATTTTATTTTATTTTTTATTTTAGCATTTTACCATGGCTGCAGTATAAAATCTCTTAGAAAATGTGTGAATATTTCATGTAGTGTCCTGCACTTCCGTTTTGACCAGGATAAAGTCACCTAGGTGGATATAAAGCCTTCGTTATCTAAAATGTTTAAGGAATTGTTTTTTAATTTAGCAGTCCGAGCTAAAGAAAAGAGAGCCACAATTTTAGTATTGCACTTAAATTTGCACTGTTTTATATCTACATATACTAGTACATGTATGTATGTATATATTATGACGGAATATGGACTTTATAAATAAGTAAAGGCTAAAATTTATTTCTGATTTTTAGCCAAAATCCAATTTAAAATATTGACATAAAATATTGTACACCCATTATGGCATTGCAAATTTGTAATTGAATTATTGAGCTAGCGATCTCTCTCACACTCTCTCAAACAGGTGAGAAATATTCAGCTTTTTTATATATAGGGCAATACTCTAATCTACTTTTATAGACATACCATATACATATCATGTGTCTGCCTTTACAACAAGAATACAATAAATGTTTGAGAACTTGCAGGGTTTTCCCAGACAACCCAGTTCTAGCTTTTCTTGCAGTATTTGTATATTTAAGGCATTCATTCATTAATTTTTTGAACCGCTTAATCCTAATTAGGGTTTCAGGAAGTCTGGTGTCCATCTCGGCCGACTCGGAGCAAGGTACACCCTGGACAGCTCACCAGGCAATCACAGGGCCAACATGCTCGGAACAATTCATCATCACACTCACACCTTGGGGTGATTTGGAACAGCCAGTTCACCTCCTGTGCATGTTTTGGACTGTGAGAGGAAACCGGTGAACCCGAGCTGGGAATAGAACCCAGGACCTTCTTGCTGTGAGGCACATGGGAATTTTTTTATTCGGTAAAATAAACAGTCGTACTACCACATTTTCCGGAATATACAACCTTTGTGCAAGTTTAAATTCATATACACAACATGCAGTATAAAATTAGGAAGTGAAGAAGTTTTACTTTCAGTGAGAATATCACTTATT
Organism: Plotosus lineatus; assembly: GCA_024760905.1. Lineage (NCBI taxonomy): Eukaryota > Metazoa > Chordata > Actinopteri > Siluriformes > Plotosidae > Plotosus > Plotosus lineatus. The sequence goes on from CM045738.1 coordinate 46,509,940, forward strand.
CATATACATAGTGGTACCTTGACTTAAGGACTTAATCCATTCCGAGGGTGAGCTTGTAAGCCGAAAAGTTTGTTAGATAAAACAAACATTTCCAGAGGAAATAAATAAAACCAATTAATCCATTCCAACCCCCTCCCAAACTCATGTAACCTGCCACAAACACATATATTTGACCTAATATATATTTAAGATAAACATGTAAAAACAATAAATATTTCATAATAGTAATAATCATAATAATAATAATAATAATAAAGCAAGAATAAACAATAAGTCAACTAACTCTTCCAATCAGGGACTGCGGTGAAGATGTCACATGGTCAGGCATGAGGTGGTGTCGAAAGAAGAAGAGGGAGGAAAGAATTTTGTGTGTGTGTGCACGCGACGAATGCCAGTGAGGAAAGGCTTGTGGTGAGCTCTCACAAGGCTGATGCTTCTCAAATTGGGAGGGGCACGGTGTGATGCTGGAGATGTGCATATGACCCTGGGGAACATGTTTTTTTGCCATACTGTAGTAGAATTAAGTGTAATTACACATCTTCTACAGTAGGTGGCACTGGCACTCTTACACTCTTACAGTGTTCCCTATGGTGTAGCATCGAGCAAATGACATGAAGTGCAATAAACACCATTTATAGTCGTGCTGGGGGTGTGCAATTCTTTTTTCTTTTCTTCTTTTTCTTCCTATACGAGTATCACAAAAAATAATTGAGAAGCACTACACAAGGCGTTCTCAGAGCGCGGAGGAATACACGCGGAAGAATACAAGGCTAATCGACCCAGAAAAGCCATTTCCCCAACAGAGCTCGTAAATCAATATTTTGCTCATTGGATAGGGCAGATTTTTGGTGGGATCGAAGCTCGTATCATGGAAAATTTGTTATAAAAGACACTCTAACGTCAAGGTACCCCACTGTACAGTGTAGGGATTGCATGATCGGATTAGTTCACTATCTTGGGAAAATTTAATAGTTATGTGCTGAAGGTGAAGTGGATATTGCTGAATAGTCCCCACGGTGGAATTTTGAGGGGACTTTGCAGTTCAGCAGCATGGACCAAGTATGAGAAGTTCTTTTTATATGTACTACACAGGAACAGAAGCAAAGTAGGAACCAGAAAATGAGTCTTTTTTATTTATTTTTTTTTATTGTTAAAAATCCTAACCAGGTCGATGAGCTGTGTAATGACATCTCATAAATTATTCTAATAGTTTAACCATATACTTCACAGAAATGTAGAGAAAAGCAAAGTAAAACTAAAGCCTAACCATTATGGAGACAGGTCATGTGAGATCTGGTCTTCAAGTCAAGATGAGAGATATTTAAAGTTTTAAATCTTCTCCTTTCGGCTTTTCCCTTCAGGGATCGCCACAGCGAATCATCTGCCTCCATCTCACCCTATCCTTTGCATCTTTTTCTCTTACACCAATTACTTTCATGTCCCCTTTCACCATATCCATGAATCGTCTCTTTGGTCTTCCTCCAGGCCTTCTGCCTGGAAGTTCCAACCTCAGCATCCTACTACCAATATACTCACTATCCCTCCTCTGTACATGTCCAAACCATCTCAATCTAGCCTCTCTGACTTTGTCTCCAAACCGTCTTAAATGTGCTGTCCCTCTGATGTGCTCATTCCTGATCCTATCCATCCTTGTTACTCCCAAAGAGAACCTCAACATTTTCATCTCCGCTACCTCAAGCTCGGCCTCCTGTCTTTTCCCCAGGGCCACTGATTCTAAACCATACAACATTGCTGACCTCAACACCGTCTTGTACACTTTTCCTTTCATTCTTGCCGATTCCCTCCTATCGCACATAACACCGGACACTTTTCTCCATCCATTCCAACCTGCACCAGCTTCTTCACCTCTTTTCCACACTCTCCATTGCTCTGGATTATTGAGCCTAAGTACTTAAAATCCTCCACCTTCCTTATCTCTGCTCCCCGTAACCTCACCGTTCCTCTTGGGTGACACCAAGTATTCTCCTACCTGTCTCCCTGATCACATTAGCTGTAGTTGTCCAGTCATCTCAAAGCACTTCCTGACCACTCAAAACCTGTTTCAACTCCTTCTTGAAGACAACCCGACACTCTTCCTTTTTCAGCTTCCACCACTTTGTCTTCTGCTCTGCTTTTGCCTTCTTCACTTTCCTCGTCATCCTGCACACCATCATCCTATGCTGTTTGGCAACATTCTCACCCACTACTCCTTTGCAGTCACTGACTTCCTTCTAAATTACATCGCCTACACAAGCTGTAGTCTACCTGTGTGCTCCTACCTCCGCTTTTATAAGTCACCCTATGCTCCTGTCTCTTCTGGAAGAAAGTATTTACCACAGCTATTTCCACCCTTTTGCAAAATCTACCAACATCTGTCCTTCTGAGTTTCTGATCTGGATACCAAACCTGCCCATCACTTCCTTGTCCCCTCTGTTTCCTGAACCAACATGTCCATTGAAGTCTGCCCCAATGACCACTCTTTCACCTCTGGGGGTACTCTGCATCACTTCATCTAACTCACTCCAGAATCTCTCCTCTTCTAGCTCACATCCTGCCTGTGGGGCATAAGCACTAACAACAATGAACATCATGCCTTCAATTTCTAACCTGAGACTCCTCACTCTGTCTGACACTCTTTTCACTTCTAAAACATTCCTGACAAACCTGTCCTTCAAGATGACTCCTACTCCACTTCTCTTCCCAGCCACACCATGAAAAAACAGTTTAAACCCTGCTCCTAAGCTTCTAGCCTTACTACCTTTCCACCTGGTCTCCTGAACACACAGTATGTCCACCTTCCTCCTCTGCATCACGTCAGCCAGCTCTCTACCTTTTCTTGTCATAGTTCCAACATTCAAAGTCCCTACTTTCAGTCCTAGACTCATGCCTTTCCTCTTCTCTCTCTGCCTACGGACACACCTCCCGCCTCTCTTTCCTCGACCAACAGTAATCCAATTTCCACCAGCACCCTGTTGGCTAACAGCACTGATGGCGGTCGTTGTTAACCCGGGCTTCGACCGATCCGGTATGTCATTCTTTCTTGTGATTCGCATTGTTTATTTGGCATTTGTTTTACGCTGGATGCCCTTCCTGACACAACCCTCTGCATTTTCCCGGGCTTGGGACCGGTGTGAGGGAGAGACACTGGTTTGTGCCCCCCATCACGGCTTCATTATATTAAAAGCTTTAAATAAATATTTAAATAGCTCTTAAATATTTAAAGCTTTAAATAGCTCTTAAATCTTTAAAGAATCTATTTAACAGCATCTGTTCAGCCTCCTTATTCAGAGTTTCGTATATGTTATATACGACACAGAAACAAGAAAAACAAATGGAAACAAAATTTTGAGTACATTCCATTTTAAAGTGTATTCATACATCCCCCATGTTCTCCCTAATTTAGTCATACCCCATTTCCACCCACCAGGTATTACCTTCTCTTTCACATGACGATGTGAAAGGGTGAAAGCTTGCACACGCCCCTGCTGAAATATGCAGTGCTGGCCACCAACCTCTTTTCAAATTGCACCTAATGTGTTTCTTTTGGGGACGATCTAACACACTCAGAGGAAAAGCGTTATCCACCCCCTCATACAAATGAGCAAACAGAAGCCTATACTTGACTGGGGATCTCTGGTCGTGACAGGGAAGTGAGTCTATCCACTATCCATCCCTCCAGTGAGAGCTTGGCCAATTAGCTCCCATGGACTGTAATTCACAGATGGCTGTGCCATTAACCCAGAGTCTAAGTTGCGATCTCTGGGTTAATAGTCACGCACCTTGCCTATGCGCCACTCATTAGCCTCAGGGTATGTTTGTACTGCAAGGATGGTTGACGATACATTTTTTTCATTTTTCATAGTTCCCACAAACTTGCATCGATTGTTTATGCAATTAAAAATATAAGCTGTTAAAATCTCATTTTGGTTTGCACTCCCTGTTTCCATGTGTAAAACAATTATTCACCAAAGACGAAGTTGATAGCACCAAACATTTACTTAAACATATGCCTCTCTGATAATCAGCAATGTTCATCTTGCTTACAACAAGTAATTATGTAGGCCGGTATAAGTACACAGTAACTCAAGTAATTTGGGCCAAAATGTTAAAGCGAGATTCAAGGCAAGCCTTCCAAACACTAGCTTCACATGTATTTTCATTATCGGGTGGATTTTACTTACAGCTTTGAAGTTGCAATCGGCAAAATTTGTTTAATGATTTGCAACAGTCAGTTCGAAAAGTCCACTCTTGTAATGGAGCGAAATCATGAGAATGCAAGTCCCCATTTTATTTTTGGTAATGGCAATAATAACAGTATTTTGATATAAATCCAACAAATTTGATAGAAGCAGTGAACTATTGAATAAAATAAATCTTGGCCCTTTCTTCACTTCATACTTGATTCCATGTACAGGTGCTTGTACATATAAAAACAAATATAGTGTGCTTGTACATATAAAAACAAATATAGTGTCATGTTTTTGTATACAAATTAGTTTTGTTTTGTTGGCAGGGCAGAAGATGACCCTGTGAATTGTTGCATAATTGATTGTTTTTATTCTGTAAATGAGAAACAAAAGATTAATGAAACCTTCATTAAAAAAGGAACTTATGTATGCTAATTTTTAATAAGTTTGTGTTTAATTTGCTTTAAAAAGTTTTTTTACAGTTCTGTGGCAGTTTTGAGTTATTGTGGAACATTACATTTACAGCAATTGGCAGACCAAATGCAGAGGAAACAGACCAAAGATCAGGATCATAGTTCAAGCTCACACTAGAAAGGTTTATGGTATTCTAAAGTACTTATGTTTTATCTTTTTTCTTCAGAAATGACATTTTACCAGAATTAATTTAGTTTTGAAAATCTGAATACAAGTGGGCACACTGTATAGACAGTACTGTCCTAATTTGCTGAACTTGATTCAGAATTTCTGATCTTTTATTGAACCAAATATACACACATTGAATATACAGAGCAGCAAACATGTTACCAGTAAGCAAACACTTGAAATCTGGACATACAGCTACTTACTGCAAGATAAAAATGTGTCCTGTTTGCTCTGTTTTAGCATCAACAAACTCAGAAAAAGAGGCTGCAGTAACCAAACCCAATAATACGCCGACCACTACTCAGATTGAGACCTTGAATCCATCAGCTCCAGCAGAGGCTCCTACTCATAAAAACATTGAGAAACCAGCTCAATCGATTCAACCGCCCAAAAAACCTGGTGCAAATCCACCTCCAAGCCGAGCCAGGAAAACCATGCCAGGATCACCGCGTCTCTCCGTTACCCGTCAGCTACTGAATGAAACTCCCAAAGTCAACAAGAGCGTTTTTCCTGTTCCAAAGAATCCAAGCCAGTCTCAAGCAACATCTAACCTACCCCAGCCCTCTAACTCGGCTCCAGAGGTACAAGTCCTACCCATCACTCCTGCTCCCGTCCCTCCATCCAGACCTCTCCAAACGCATCCAAACATGCAGATGCGACAGAACATCAGGCGCTCTCTCACCGACACCTTGCTGAAGAGGTTAGCCAGAGCAACTTGTTTGGAATTTTTTGTAGAGCAAGGCAGGAATGTCTGTCATTTTATTTATTTTAAATGGTACAATGACTTGATTAGAATGCTAGATAATGATGGTCAGTTTGTCCAAAACCTTTTACTAAGACAGTTTTCTTTATTATTAGGGTGAATGACAGCGATGATCTGGAGATTCCTGAAAGCCTAGTGGAAAGACTGGCTATAAATATTGAGAGAGAGATGTTCAACATGTACTATACTACTGACCACAAGTACAAGATTAAATACAGATCTCTTCTCTTGAGTTTAAAAGACCCCAAGAACAAGGTGTGTTTTAATGTTGAAAATGATGATCCATATTTAAAAATGTTAAACCTGATATTAGCAGTTGTTTACAGGGGAAACCCTGCTTCTGGATTAACAACTTGGAGCCCTCTAGTGACTTAAATGAAAGAAAAATTTAGACAAATTTAGTAGTTTTTAAGCACTCAAGTGATTGACTACAATGCAATCTCGTACAACTTGAAGTGGAACCTGTTCTCTGCTTGTGATAGCCAAAGACTGATAACCATGCTCCCTCACAACCAATCACAAAAAAACCACGCTCCCTCACAACCAATCCCGAATAACTATGCTCCCTCACAACCAGTCACGAATGACTGTGCTCCCTCACAATCAAAAACCATGCTCCCACTAAACCAATCAGAATGACCATGCTCCTTTGCAACCAATAACCATGGCCTGCCATGACCAATATTTACAACCACGGGCCCCTATAACCAATTACGAATAACACTGAGCCCACACTAATTACTGATTAGCATGGCCCCCCCCATAACTAATCACTGGAAACTGCTCTCATGCCCAATCGTTGATATCCACGTTCTCTCACAATCACTGATAACCTTGTTCCTCATGACCAGTATCTGATAATCATGGGTTTCTTATTATCATTGTTCATTGATTCCCCTGTTGATACCAACATGTCTTACTTTTTTTAATTTGTTTTTGAATACGTAATATGTTACGGCGTAACCTGCGTAAGCTTCCACTATTTTATTCGATCTTGTTTGTTTTCTCAGAGTCTTTTTTACCAGGTTGTAAAGGGACACATTACACCATTTAAACTTACCCGTATGAGTGATCAGGAGCTTCTGTCTGTTCAGGTACCACTTGTTGTCTTGGTGTGAGTGTAAATATACACAGCAATTTTTTCAAGAAATGTAAACCAACCAGACTGTATCCAGATCAACTCTCCTTTCTTGCTAAAGGTAAATTTAACTAATCGTCCCACTCCGAAGGAACAACCATCTCCTGTTTGCATAGACTTGGAGCAACCTCCATTGGTGTCCGAGAACAAAGCGGGCAAAAGTGACTCTGTGGCCACGACATCATCGGTGAGTTTCAAAATTGCTATTAAATAATTATTTAATAGTATAATTAGTGACCATATCAGTTTTAATCCTGCAGCACATGTTGCATATGCGCAACGCATTCTAATTAGAATTTTCCCCATGTTGCTTTCTATGACTGGGCTCTACAGGCTTAATAATAATAATAATAATAATAATAATGAATTGTATTACTACTATTATTGTTGTTGTTGTATTTTATATTGTGTGTTCAGGTCAGACAGGCTCAAATGAAGAAACCCAGTACTGCCGTCTCGGACATCATCAGCAGCATGCTGAAAGACACAACATCAGAACACAAAGCTCACCTCTTTGACCTCAAATGCCGGATTTGTACAGGTATGTTTTTACATCACTGACTTTTAAACTTCTACACTATTCGGTTTATACAGGTAGTTTTACTGTAAACGCTTGTACTGTAGGTCAGATTTCCTCTGGCAAAGACCCTGAAGCTAAGCCGCCTAATGAAGATGAGCTGCATAATGATCAGGAGGAGAAACCCCCATGTGCAGCCACTCTATCTGGTAAGACTAATCCACCTGCTGCATTTGGAGAAGATTCCATCATCACGGAGTCTCCTGCTTCTCCGACTACAGAAGACTTTACCGCTGAGCCAACTGTGACAGACTTTTGTCCACCTGTAATCCCTGCGGTTTCCGTGGTGACCATTACAAGGAGGGATCCACGGACAGCAGGATACCGGTTTACACCCACTCCCTCTGTTGCTCCTGCGCCGCCTTCTGTTTCCGCTCCTCCTATTTGTCCTGCTCCTGTTCCAGATTCACCCAAGATTCTAACAACTTCACCTATCGACACTAAGACTGCTGTGGAAGCGAAAGCAGCTGAGCCTCCACCACTCGTACTGAAATCCATTCTAACAAAGCCCTCTGCCCCATCCGTTCCAAAGTTTTACAGTTCACCATCCCTATCCACAAGGTGATTTTATCTGTCATAGAGCATGAATGATCATCATATGAAATGGCTGTGCGTTCCTTTACTCCAGTCATGATTTTGGGTTCATTTTCATAGGTTGCCGATCACTCGTACCCCAGCAGACAATGAGAGGAGTCACTTGCGGTCCAGACAAGATGCGATATGGAAAGGGTTTCTGAACATGCAGTTGGTGGCCAAGTTCGTTACGAAAGGATGTATAATCTCAGGATCTGCAGAAATTTTAAAAAAGGTCTCAGAATATGTTTTGGATATTTCTGATAGCATCGCTGCTTGACTGTCATTCTTGCCATATTTTGAATTGAATACGTCGTCCAGTCTACGTAATAGCCAGACATTATTTGTTTCTGCAATTCTTACTTCCATTTTTGAAAAGTAGCTTCAATAGCCTAGTGGTCTCATCCCTTACACATTTTCTTCCCTTCTTCAGCAACATGCTATGGTGTCCACAAAACTTTAATTTATACACTAAGCATAATAAATTAAAATCTAGCCAGTAAATAAAATTAATGCAAATGGTGGGGCCAGTGGCGTAGTGGTTAGGGTTCTGTGCTTATGATCGGGAGGTTGTGTGTTCAAATCCCAGTTAGACGCCCCACTGTGCTAAGACCCCTGGGCAATGTCTTAACTACAAGTGTGCCTCTGTTCACCCAGCAGTATAAATGGGTACCAGTAAAAATATACTGGGAAGGTAACCTGGGATGGACTAGCCTCCCATCTAGGAGGAGTTGAACTGGTCGCTTCATGCTACGGAAACTGGGGATAAGCACCATCCTGATGAGCCACTAGGCTCGGGTGGAAAAAAAAATGCAAGTGACAACGATCATAAAGTAGCTATGCTTCCTAACCAAAACATTCCCACAAGCAATTTAGTATTTACTAGCCAGCTAGCTAATGTAATAGTCTTACATGGCTGTCTCTCTCACTAGCACCTAACCTTCACCAGAGCCTCATAACTCTATGGCCAAAAAAAAAGTCCCCTACTTGATATTTTGTTGAAACACCAAGTGTGTTATCGCCATGGCATTGTTTCACCATACTTAAGCAAACTCAAATAATCTTTTTACATCCAGAGGTGAGTTCATGCATTACAGACATCTTGAACTGATCTGGAAAATCGAACCACTCCATGAAATCTGCACACCCCAGCCACTCTCACTATTTACACTTGAATATTTATATTCATGCTATCAGGAAAGAGGGGCAGTGGTGGTCTAGTGGTAATAGGGCGCTGGCTCGCTGATCCAAAGGTTGGGGGTTCGAGTCCCACTCTCCACAAGGTTGTCACTGTCCCCCCCAGTGCGGCTAACTGGGTTATCAAAGGCGGGCCATGTCTGTCACTGTCTATGGTGAGAGGCATGTAAAAGAACCATTGCTGACTTTCGTAAAGAGTAGCTGTAAAGTCGTCAGCGTGTTTCTGTCCCTTGCTAAAAGGGTTGTGACAGGAAGGGCATCCGACGTAAAAACCTCTGCCAAAATCAAACGTGCGAATCAGATGATTCGCTGTGGCGACTCCCGAGTAAAAGGGAAAAAGCCGAAAGGAAGACAGACAGACATGCTATCAGGAAAGAGAGGGAAAGAGAGAAAAACAGTCCCTCGATGTAATAAAAAAAAAAATCTTATTTCAAATTAAAAATCTTATATTTTAAAAAATAAAAATCTGGTCATTAAGGTCGTCGGCTACTGCCATTTTATTTAGCACATAAAGGTTGTTGAGCCTCAACCTGACCAACGGAAGCAATAGTTCATTTCAGTGGTGATTTATGTGCAGAATATTAGGATCATCATCATCTTCCGCTAAGTCCAGGGTTGGGTCGCGGGGGCAGAAACCTAAGCAAAGAGGTCCAGATGTCCCTCTCCCCAGCCACTTCCTCCAACTCTCCTGGGGGAACACCGAGGCGGTCCCAGACAAGCCGAGAGACATAGTCCCTCCAGCGTGTTCTAGGCCGACCCCGGGGTCTCTTCCCGGTTGAACATGCCCGAAACACCACACCAGGGAGGCATCCGGGAGGCATTCTGACCAGATGCCCGAGCCACCTCAACTGGCCCCTCTCAATGCGGAGGAGCAGCGGATCTACTCCGAGCTCTTCACGGATGGTAGAGTTTCTTACCTTATCACTAAGGGAGAACCCCGCCACCTGGCGAAGGAAGCTCATTTCAGCCGCTTGTATCCGCAATCTTGTTCTTTCGGTCACTACCCAAAGCTCGTGACCATAGGTGTGGGTTAGAACGTAGATCGACTGGTAAATTGAGAGCTTCGCCTTGCGGCTCAGCTCCTTCTTCACCACGACGGACCGGTACAGGTCCACTTAACAGAATGGGTATCTTATTTTATTTATCATTTTTATATATACACATGTGGTGACCCCTGAAAAAGGTAAAAAGCTGAAAGGAAAAGAAGAAGAAACAACAACATTTTCAATTCATGTTTTTATTGTGCGATTACATTAAAAAGTGCAAAAATAGTTGCGCACATGTCTACATCTTGATGTCATCAAAAGCATAAACAAGGAAGTAATGCATGTGACACTTAGTTCAACATTTCTACAGGGAATTGTTCTGATTGGCGAACCATGCGATATAATACAGAAAATGGATGAATTTGTGTAAAGGTTGTGGGGAATGGTTAATCTTGCAAGGTCTCATAGAAGGCACAAGGACTTAGTCTTGTTTAATCTGTTAAACAATATTTGCCAAATTAAAAACAATTTTTGCATTATTATTTCTAGGACTTGCCAGATACCATCCATATTGGTGGTCGGATATTACCACAAACAGTTTGGGAATATGTTGAGCGAGTAAAAACATCTCTAACCAAGGTAAACCTGATCACCTCTCTTCTAAAATTGTTCTGAGTACTATCTAAATTTTTTGTCTTTTTTTTTTTTTTTTTTTTTAATACAATGCTTGTATTTGTGTGTTTTTATCCTCAGGAACTCTCTTTAATACGATTTTATCCTGCATCTGACGAAGAAGAGGTTGCATACGTTTCTCTGTTCTCATACTTCAACAGTCGGAGGCGATTCGGAGTGATTTCAAACATTTCCAACAATATTAAAGATCTTTATCTCATTCCTTTATGTGCAAATGAGTTGATTCCTTCTGCATTGCTGCCTATAAATGGCCCAGGTAATTACGAGTCATCAGCTGCTTTGGACAATGAGTACGGTGGTGTATTCTTCTGCACATTGTTGATTTTCTTTTTTTAAATTTTTTTTATCCATTTCTTCTATTAGGACTTGAACAGAATCACCCCAATCTTCTCATTGGCCTTGCAGTTTGTCAGAAACTAAAGCGTCCCGGAGCGCCCACGCAAGACACTGACGAGAAGAAACCAAGAATACAGATACCACAGGATTCTCAACTAATGAACCTTCCTACCAAATCTGCAGTACCTGATGTGATGCATGATGATGAACCTTATGATCCAGATATCGCAATCAGCACCACTCCACCTGACTCTCCACCAACTTTGAGATCACCCGATTCATCTACGTCCTTCAACCCTCCTTCCACAACTTCATTGCTTTCTAGTATTCATGCTGTAATAACTCCTCCAGTGTCCACCCACGTAGATGTTGCAAAAATGACATCATCCAGTGTCCCACCACTTTGTGGCACTTCTTCCACCATGACAACCCCACTCCAAACAATTCTTAACACAATATTTGGTAAAAAGAAACAAGACCATGCTTTTGCCAGGAATACCACAGAAGCTACACCAGTGGTTTCGACTCCGACTGTAGACCCCATCGTTCAACAGTATCGTCAGACTCCTAAGGCTGCAGTGGAGATGGATGATAATGATAGACCCTATGATCCTGAGGAAGAGTATGATCCAGCATTAGGATATGAATTCGTCACACCAATAAAACCAGTTGACATGTCCAAATCTAAAGTGTTACCTACTGTTACTAAAGACGTGGATATAAAGATGGTGGATAACGATAACGACGGGGATAATGATAGGCCCTATGATCCAGAAGAAGAATATAATTTGAAAAATAAATTGGATTCGATCCATGCAAATAATCCCATCAAACATTTTAATACAAAGCCATCATTGCAAACTTCTGCAATCAAAGAGGACATAGCTTACGATCCAGAGGATGAAACAGTCTTTGAAGAGATGCAGAATTACCTCTCCGATGATAAATCGATAATATCTAATACTGGCAAGTCATCAGTGATGTCATTGTCTGAGCAGCAGAAAATGCTAGAGGACTTGAACCGACAGATAGAGGAACAGAAACGCCAGCTTGAGGAGCAGGAGGAGGCTTTGCGTCTTCAAAGAGCAGCCGTTGGGGTTTCCATGGCCCATTTTTCCGTCTCAGATGCTCTTATGTCACCTCCACCAAGTTTTGGAAGGGAATCAGATCAAGAAATGGAAAAAGCACCAGCAGCTTCGGCAATTAATCTGAATAAAGATCCAAGGCAATATAGACATGTAAAGGAGAATATTGTTACTACATCAGAAATGGGCCCTCTTGACAATGAAAATGTACATGAACAAAGGCAAGATTGTCAGAGCAAGTTCCTGGAAAACAATCCCCCAGAACAAGCCTTGTCAAAAAATGTTGAAGATGTGTCATTAGGTGATTTAGACGATACAAAGTCTATCACACTTGGGACAACAGTGTTGCATCCTGTGAGGAATTCTGACAAAACTTCACATCTCAGTGTCTCTGAACTACAAGAAGGTACTTCTTCCTCATCTGGAAATGATAAAATTCAACGTTACCATTCACCATCAAAGGATTCAGGAAGAAATAGACAAAGTCGAACATCCAGGAGACAGCATCACAGTTCTCCTCAAAGACAGTCAAGACATGAGACACGTAAGCCATACCTTGAAAAGGGGACCTCTGATCAGTCAAAGGATGATGGACACCATAGAAGTGGTCGACGGTCTTCTGAACGGTCCTCTAGACGAAGTCGCAGTCGTAGTCGCCGGCAGGACAGAGCGTCATCTAGGGAGAAAGAGTGGCACCGTTACAGGAGTACATCGTCAAGATGCAGTAGTAGGCGGGACAGGCAGTATTCATCATCAAGAGCACATTCATCTCGGAGTAGAACATCTCCAGAAGTGGAGAATAATCAGTCTAATCAAAAAGAGAAATCAGCATCCAGGCATAAAAATGAGCCCAACACTAGATTGACAGACGATACAAACAATGTAGCATCCACACAACCTCAGAGTGAGTCTTCAGGGACTGGAGAGCAAAAAGTAACCAAAACACAGAAAGATGATATTACAAAATCTGAAACTGATAAATTATCTAATAGAGAACAACCATCTTCTGAGCTACCTTGTGGAATTACTTCTCAAAGCAAACAAGATCAGCTAGAACTAAATGAAGTCAAAACAAATCCATTGCATAGAGAAGGTTCTCACAACAAGAAGACACAGTCTGAATTATCAAATAGGATAGACACCGAATTATCAACACATCAAGATAGGACTGATGCGTCCTGTAACATCAGACATGAACATAGTAGTCAGAGAGGAAATGTATTGCATAATAATAAGACTCATGGTAATGATGAGCAGTCTTTATGCCAGGAGTCTGATCGTCTTTTTCAAAAAACACTTAAAGTAGAGAGAGATGATTCCCCAACTTCTAATAAGGCTTATTCCAGAAATCCACGAAAAGTATTTCCCCAGAAGCCGCAATATTTACGGGAAAATGAACCAAGCCAACGGGGTAAAACTTCACAGCCCAGAGACTTTGCACCACAAGGAGCTCACACCACGACAAACATTGATTTGCCACAGTTAGAAAATGATATTCAAAGAAATATACAGCCTAGAGACCAGTTCAGGCAAAAAGCATATGAGGTTCACTGGAGACGTCCTCAGAATAGGATGGATGGTCCTAGATTTCAAACACCAGCGCAGCCCAGGATTCCGAGATCCCCACACCCTGAACAATTTGAGAGATGTCAACCGGCAGGTCCTAGATTTTCAAGACCAAGGTTATTTGATGATTTTGGGAAATCAAAAGACATTGGACCAAGGGGTCCAACCTCTGGACCAAGAGTGTTTGAGGACCCTGATCCTCGAAGCTTTAGGCCAAGATGCCCAAACCTAGTGTCTAGAATGTTTGATAGATCTTCATCTCAGTCGTCTGGAGTAAAGGAACAATTCCCAAGACCTGGAATGTTTGAGGGAGCGAAACCACAGAATTTTGGGCCCAGTGATTCATTTACAGGTCCTGACATGTTTGATGGTCCAGATGACTTTGCAGGATCACCACAAAGAGAGCTTGACCACAGAGACCCTCATTTACAAGATATTGATGACTCTTGGGGATATGACGTACCTCACCAAGTTGATAAAGAACCATTCATGGAATTCAAGAGCCTTCGAGGGCATGGCCCTCCACAACAGTTTCATGAAAATATGCTTGAATCAGAGCAATCAAATTTTAATGACGCAAGATACTATGATCATTCATTCGATGAAGCAGAAATTGGACACCCACCACGTCGATATTTAAAAGATCGAAGGGATTATGTTCAGAATTTTGGAGATGAAAGTCCAAAAGAACCAAGAGGTCCCAGGAATTTGACACCTCGTCCTGTGCGAACCCAGAGTCCACCCCATGCTAGGAACCCTTCACATAACTATGCTGAAGGATCACAATTTCCAGGTATAGAAATGACTATGAAAAGATCTCACCACTTTGATGATTCAGAAATAGAAACAGTTGAGTCACATTTCACAAAGCCTAATATTTTTGAAAGTTTCAGAGGTAGTGAAAGAGCTGCTCAAATGAAAGGTCCACGCTTGAACTTACCTCAGAATTCCAAGGGTCCAAGAGTGCGATCCTCTCACTTTCGTGACCAGAGGATGCCTCCTAACAGGAATCCAGAATTGTCTGATGAGAAAACATGTTCTCGTCGTTTTGAATTGCCTTCTACCTCTAAAGCTTCAAGGCCACAAGTCAATAAAGCAAATGATTTTCAAAATCTGATACAGTCAAGGATGCGAACAGAAGACCTGAACAAGGAAATTGATATTCGCCCTTTGCGGCGGTCTGGCCCTTTGCTTCCAACACCCCCTGGTGGCCCAATAAGATTTCACAACCCAAGAAAATAGAAGCATGATGTACTCAAGTACATCTTAACCATGCTGGAATACCGATCAATGACCTTGGCGAAGCAGGTGTAACATCAGGAAGCGTTGATAGTTCAAATAACCAAGAATGAAGAACCTGTCAGGATGGAGGAATGAAAGGTTGTAGACAAGAAGGAAGAAGCCAATTCTTAATGTAAGATTACCATGAAAACTTGGTGTTAAGGGACAAGAGGGAATAATGGCAGTGCAAAATGGGTCAGAGTAGTTAATGAAAATTTAAAAAGTGGATACTGTTGAAAGAGAGCTTGGCAGAGACCAGAGCAGTCACCGATGGAGGAAGAGTTAGAATCTGTTAACGGTTCAGATGTTCTACAATTAGGTTGTGCATTGAATGATCTCAAGTCAGATGTTTCTCACATAAACAAAGAACAAAAATAAAAAAATACGGGAATGGCTGATTTTAGAGCATAAAAGCCAAAGAACCTAAACTGATTGAACATACGTGTGAAAATGGCGCATATGCTCAATATGCAGCTGGTCAATAAACACCAGAAGTATCAAGTCTCATTAATTTATTTTTTAATAAAATTTTGTTTAATTAGTGGTGACAGTTTTTGCATTCTTCAACTTTTTTGTTTGTGTGGGCTGTAAAGCTAAGCAATTCATTTTTCAAGGTTTTTTTGTTGTTAATTTGTTTGTCTGTAGTGACATCACTGAGTCTCTTGGAATTTTTTTTTGTGGAAATTATTTTAATGGAAATAAACACAGAGTTGCTGGTTTATTGTTTGTTATATCTGTACACCAGATAAACTGAAAAACAGTTTAAATCTGTATATATGTATAGTCTGATGTGCCCGTTGAGAAGTTGTACAGCTTTATTGAAGAATCTGGGAATTCTCTGTGCATGGTGACATTAAATTTACCAACTGTTCTAAATTCTGGTGTACATTTAGGTTTGTACGTTTTATAAACATTCCCACAAAAGCAGTGCAATGAATATAGTGTTTTCTCAAAATCTCACATGAACAATCACAAGACATAATGTCAAGTAGTGAGTTAACCAAATCAATTAAAGAATGAAAATATAAAATCTGGTGGGAATTTCCATTGGTTTAATTTTTCAGAAGGCCACTAGACCCATTAAAAAGTTTATCTACACATTGTAGAATCGTAATTTGTTTTTATTTAATTTTTAAAAAAAGATTTTCTGTTTCTGATTTAGTTTGTCTGCTCGGTTTGAGAATTTTTACATTAATGAGACAAGAGTGACGCACTTCCACAAAAGTCTGTATTTGTTTTGGTAATATGAAAACAAAATCCGTGAACATGAAGAGTTTTGATCTTAATATCAAGAAAATAACACTTAATTGTTGTGTCTTTTCATGTTTAAAGAGAATTCTTATTGACCTATGATGAATATAGTTTATTTGAAAATCAGCTATTATATAAAAAATTTAGTATACTACATGAAGCAAGCTGATTGGTCGTCTATACCAGGATTCAAATTATTAAAATTATCTCAAGTGGATAATCAAATCTGTCAATCAAAAATGTTGTATATTAGTGGATTGTCAGTCACTTAGAGTAGGCAGTGAGGTTTTACACAGATCTCAAGAACAAAATAAATAAAATCAACTTGAACTTAACGTGTTTTGTTAATAATGTTCAGGTATATGAAGCTGTATTACTCTAATAAATAATAAAAGTAGTAATTATGCACATTTAAAAAGCATTTTTTGAGAAACAATCATGTCCTGTATGATTGAAGCTGGCCTGATTAATTAGTGGACTTTTTCAAAACCTGGCAACCCAAACGTGACGCTCGGCTGTTGAGCTTGAGTTGACAGCTCCTGACAGAAAAAGAACGGCAGGCTGTTAATATAATAATTTATATTAACATTACTGTGGTGAGTTTCTTACAAACTCATCGGGACTGGTCACCTTTCCAGGTTTGTTTCTCTTTAAAATAATAAGAAAAAAGAAGTGTTTTTGTATTATCAAAACGGAGCTAAAGTTTCCAGGCGAGCGAGCTGCATATGTTTTAGCATCTCGGTTAAACATAATTATTCCAGTAGTTTAACAAGTACCACAAGTGTGACATTTTTTTTGAATTGGTTCACCAAACGGAGAAAGTTTTTCACGGTAAGGTTTTGTATAAATAATATACTTCGGTGACAGAATAACCGAAAAATAAAACACATGCGTGAGGCACTTGAGAACGTGTAAACGTTCCAATGGTGCGCGAGACCAATTTCAGTATTAGCAACATGCTAACCACTTTTTGTGACAGAAAATAAGATTAACGCTCTAAACAAGCACAGGGTACCATATATTTATTTAGATTTATTCAAGTATCATTAATATTAAAGTAATATTACGACCCATTATAAGAGTATATTTAAGGAGGGATTGTTGAAAATAAAATTGAATAAAAACAAAATCACACTCCAGCACCACATTATCAGGACAGATGCTTCTTATCCTGCCTGTTGTGTTGGATGTACAGTATTCACTTGTAATATATTTTTTCTCTTCTTAAAGCTTGTCTATTCTACAAACCGCCTAATCCTGCCACGTTTTCAAGGAGGCTGTATCCTTTCACAGGCGACTCTGAGTGAAGGCGGGGTATACCCTGTGCAGCTCAATAATCCATCCTGAGGCCAATACACGATCGCTACCGTTTACGGTCACACCAAGGGGAAATTTGAAACAGCCAGCCAGTTGAATGTGCATGTCTTTGGACAATGGAAGATATTGGAGTAATTGGAGATACAGGGAGGACATGCAAACAAAAAAAGGACAGAACTTAAATACAGTACAGTAATGTAATTCTGTTTTATAAATAATGTATGAACAGAAGACGCATGGTTTTATAATGGTTAGTATACCACTCTCACAGAACTAAGGTCATGGGTTCAAGGCTGGGCTCCGCAAGGGTATTTCTGTGTGAAATCTTCATGTTCTCCAAGTGCTTGTATGGATTTCCTCAGGATTAATTGGTTTCCTTCCACAGTCTGAAGACATGCACAGTAGGCTAATTCTAATTCTTCTTCTTCTTCTTTTCCTTTGCTTTCCCCCTTTTTCAATGGTTGCCACAGCGAATCATCTGAGGCTAATTATCTATTCAAAATTGACCCTAGGTGTGAGTCTCGATGTAAATGGTTGTGTGTGTTGACCCTGTTATAGTTTTCCGAGCTGTTTAGGGTGTACCCCACCTCACTAGGTGTTGGCTGAGACAGGCTCCAGCTTCTCCCCGACCCAAGTAGGATCAAGTAATCAAGCAACTTGCTGAGTGAGAGGGAAGTAGTGAGTAAAAGCTTTTGAAATTGGAGTTAAAATGTATGGTTATAATTTACTGTCTGTCTTCTTTCGGCTTTTCCCCCTTTTACTCGGGAGTCGCCACAGCGACTCCTCTAATTCACACGTTTGATTTGGCAGAGGTTTTTACGTCGGATGCCCTTCCTGTCACAACCCTTTTAGCAAGGGAGAGAAACACGCTGACGGCTTTGCAGCCTACTCTTTACGAAAGTCAACAATGGTTCTTTTACATGCCTCTCACCATAGACAGTGCGAGACATGGCCCGCCTTTGATAACCCAGTTAGCCGCACTGGGGGGGACAGTGACCACCTTGTGGAGAGTGGGACTCGAACCTCCAACCTTTGGATCAGCGATCCAGCGCCCTATAAGACTAGACCGCCACTGCCCCAGTATGGTTATAATTTACTGTGGATCATATATAATTTGGGACAGTGGTGGGCCGGTGGTAGGTTGCTGGATTACTGATTCCAAGGTTGAGTATTCAGGCTTCAATGCAGCCGTGAGGGAGGGGCACAAGCCAGTGTCTCTCCCTCACGCCGGTCCCAAGCCTGGATAAACGCAGAGGGTTGCGTCAGGAAGGGCAGCTGACGTAAAACAAATGCCAAATAAAAAATGCGAGTCACAAAAAAAATTTTCATACCGGATCGGTCGAGGCTCGGGTTAACAACGACCACCATCAGTGCTGTTAACCAACAGGGTGCTGGTGGAAATTGGACTACTGTTGGTCGAAGACGTCGAAGAAGGAGAGGCGGGAGGCGTGTCTGTAGGCAGAGAGAGAAGAGGAAAGGCATGAGTCTAGGACTGAAAGTAGGGACTTTGAATGTTGGAACTATGACAAGAAAAGGTAGAGAGCTGGCTGACATGATGCAGAGAAGGAAGGTGGACATACTGTGTGTTCAGGAGACCAGGTGGAAAGGTAGCAAACTAGAAGCTTAGGAGCAGAGTTTAAACTGTTTTTTTCATGGTGTGGATGGGAAGAGAAATGAAGTAGGAGTCATCTTGAAGGAGGAGTTTGTCAGGAATGTTTTAGAAGTGAAAAGAGTGTCAGACAGAGTGATGAGTCTCAAGTTAGAAATTGAAGGCATGATGTTCAATGTTGTTAGTGCTTATGCCCCACAGGCAGGATGTGAGCTAGAAGAGAAGGAGAGATTCTGGAGTGAGTTAGATGAAGTGATGCAGAGTACCCCCAGAGGTGAAAAAGTGGTCATTGGGGCAGACTTCAATGGACATGTTGGTGCAGGCAACAGAGGGGACGAGGAAGTGATGGTATTGGTATCCAGGACAGGTTTGGTATCCAAACAGCATAGGGTGGTGGTGTCCAGAATGATGCTGATGGTGAAGAAGGCAAAGGCAGAGCAGAAGACAAAGTGTTGGAAGCTGAAAACGGAAGAGGGTTATTTGTCAAAGAGGAGTTGAAAATGGCTTTGGAGAATACTTGGTGTCATCTGGAAGGAGAGGAGATAAGGAGACTTGGTGTTGGAATGAGGAAGTGCAGGAGTGTGTACAAATGAAGAGGCTAGCTAAGAAGAAGTGGGACATAGAGAGGACTGAAGAGAGTAAACAGGAGTACAGGGAGACACCGCGTAAGGCGAAGGTAGGCCAAAGGCCAAACAGAGTGCGTATGATGACTTGTATGATAGGTTAGACAGTAAGGCGGGAGAAAATGATTCATACAGGTTGGCACAGCAGAGAAATAGAGCTGGGAAGGACGTGCAGCAAGTTAGAGTGATTAAGGACAGAGAGGAAAATGTATTGACTGATGACAAAAATGTGCTGGGAAGATGGAAAGAGTATTTTGAAGAACTGATGAACGAGGAAAATGAGAAAGAAAATAAGAGTAGAAGAGGTAACTGTTGAGGACCAGGAAGTAGCAAAGATTAGTAAGGGTGAAGTGAGTGGGGCATTGAAGAGGATGAAGAATGGAAAGGCAGTTGGTCCTGATGACATACCGGTGGAGGTATGGAAGTGTCTAGGAGAAGGAGCAGTAGATTTCCTGACAAGAACATTCAACAAGGTCTTAGAGAGTGAGCAGATGCCAGAGGAATGGAGAAGTGTGATGGTGCCCATTTTTAAGAACAAGGGAGACGTGCAGAGTTGTGGCAACTACAGAGGGATAAAGTTGATGAGCCATACGATGAAGTTATGGGAAAGAATACTGGAAGCTAGACTAAGGGCAGAGGTCAGCATTTATAAACAACAGTTTGGTTTCATGCCAAGAAAGAGCACCACAAATGCAGTGTTTGCCTTGAGGATGTTAATAGAGAAGTACAGAAAAGGTCAGAAGTAGCTGCATTGTGCCTTTGTGGATCTGGAAAAAGCATATGACGGGGTGCCGAGAGAGGAACTGTGGTATTGCATGAGGAAGTCTGGAGTGGCAGAGAAGTACTCGTCCTTCTTAAAAAATTAGCATATTGTGATAAAGTTCATTATTTTCTGTAATGTGCTGATAAACATAAGACTTTCATATATTTTAGATTACACACAACTGAAGTAGTTCAAGCCTTTTATTGTTTTAATATTGATAATTTTAGCAAAAAAGTAAAGAAAAAACAAAAATCCCTATCTCAAAAAATTAGCATATTTCATCTGACCAATAAAAAAAGTGTTTTTAAATATAAAAAAAAAAAATAACCTTCAAATAATTATGTTCAGTTATGCACTCAATACTTGGTCAGTAATCCTTTTGCAGAAATGACTGCTTCAATGCAGCGTGGCATGGAGGCAATCAGCCTGTGGCACTGCTGAGGTGTTATGGAGGCCCCGGATGCTTCGATAGCTGCCTTAAGCTCATCCACAGTTTTGTGTCTGGTGTCTCTCAACTTTCTCTTCACAATATCCCACAGATTCTCTATGGGGTTCCGGTCAGGAGAGTTGGCAGGCCAATTGAACACCGTAATACCATGGTCAGTAAACCATTTAGCAGTGGTTTTGGCACTGTGAGCAGGTGCCAGGTCGTGCTAAAAAATGAAATCTTCATCTCCATAAAGCTTTTCAGCAGATGGAAGCATGAAGTGCTCCAAAATCTCCTGATAACTAGCTGCATTGACCCTGCTCTTGATAAAACACAGTGGACCAACACCAGCAGCTGACATGGCACCCCAGACCATCACTGACTGTGCGTAGTTGACACTGGACTTCAGGCATTTTGGCATTTCCTTCTCCCCAGTCTTCCTCCGGACTCTGGCACCTTGATTTCCGAATGACATGCAAAATTTGCTTTCATCCAAAAAAAGTACTTTCTTGTGCCGCTGTTTCTGGTTCAAAAGTGGCTTGACCTGGGGAATGCGGCACCTGTAGCCCATTTCCTGCACACGCTTGTGCACATTGGCTCTGGATGTTTCTACTCCAGACTCAGTCCACTGCTTCCACAGGTCCACCAAGGTCTGGAATCGGCCCTTTTCCACAATCTTCCTCAGGGTCCGGTCACCTCTTCTGGTTGTGCAGCATTTTCTGCCACACTTTTTCCTTCCCACAGACGTCCCACTGAGGTGCCTTGATACAGCACTCTGGGAACAGCCTATTCACTCAGACATTTCTTTGTGTCTTATCCTCTTGCTAGAGAGTGTCAGTGATGACAGTCAGGTCGGCAGTCTTACCCATGATTGCGGTTTTGAGTAATGAACCAGGCTGGAAGTTTTAAAAGCCTCAGGAATCTTTTGCAGGTATTCAGAGTTAATTGGTTGATTCAGATGATTAGGTTAATAGCTCGTTTAGAGTAACTTTTCATGATATGCTAATTTTTTGAGATAGGAATTTTGGGTTTTCATGAACTGTATGCCGAAATCATCAGTATTAAAACAATAAAAGACCTGAAATATTTATGTTGGTGTGCAATGAATCCAAAATATATGAAAGTTTTAATTTTTATCAGTACATTACAGAAAATAATGAACTTTATCACAATATGCTAATATTTTGAGGACTAGTATGTTAAAGTGGTGCAGGACATGCATAAGAGATGTAAGACAGTGGTGAGGTGTGCTGTCGGTGTGACAAAAGTTCAAGGTGAAGGTGGGACTGCATCAAGGGTCAGCTCTCAGCCCCTTCTTGTTTGCTATGGTGATGGACAGGCTGACAGACGAGGTTAGACAAGATTCCCCATGGACTATGATGTTTGCAGATGACATTGGAATCTGTAGTGAGAGCAGAGAACAAGTGCAGGAAAATCTAGAGAGGTGGCGGTATGCCCTGGAAAGGAGAGGAATGAAGGTTAGTCTCAGTAAGACAGAATACATGTGTATGAATTACAAGGACCCAAGAGGAACGGTGACGTTACAGGGAGCAGAGTTAAGGAAGGTGGAGGATTTTAAGTACATGGGCTCAACAATCCAGAGCAATGGAGAGTGTGGAAAGAGGTGAAGAAGCGTGTGTAGGCTGGTTGGAATGATTGGAGAAAAGTGTCCCGTGTGATGTGTGATAGGAAATTATCAGCAAGAATGAAAGGAAAAGTGTACAAGACGGTGTTGAGGCCAGCGATGTTGTATGGTTTAGAAACAGTGGCGCTGAGGAAAAGACAGCAGGCAGAGTTGGAGGTAGCAGAGATGAAAATGTTGAGGTTCTCTTTGGGATTAACAAGGATGGATAGGATCAGGAATAAGCACATCAGAGGGACAGCCCATGTAAGACGTTTTGGAGACAAAGTCATAGAGGCTAGATTGTGATTGTTTGGACATGTACAGAGGAGGGATAGTGAGTATATTGGTAGTAGGATGCTGAGGTTGGAACTACCAGGCAGAAGGCCTAGAGGAAGACCAAAGAGACGATTCATGGACGTGGTGAAGGACATGAAGGTAGTTGATGTAAAAGAAGAAAATGCAGAGGATAGAGGGAGATAGAGGCAGATGATTCGCTGTGGTGACCCCTGAAGGGAACAGCAGAAAGGAAAATAAGTATTCAGGCTCCACGATCAACGGCTTGTCATTGCTAATTGTGGTGAGAGGCTGTAAAAGAACCATTGCTGACTTTAGTAAATACGAGCTGCATAGCTGTTGGCATGTTTTTGCCCCGTGATGGCCTGACGAGCTGTCCAGGGTGTACTCTGCCTTTGCCCCCAGCCTCCTTGTGACCCAAATTTGGATTAAGTGGTTCAGAAAATGAATAAACGAATGAATGTAAAATTATTGAAACGTTCTAACAGTAAGTCTTAATTTGATTAGAAATGTCCTGTTATGATTTGAATCAGAGATCAAATTTAATGTTCAGCATTGCATTTATAGATACAGTGGTACCTCACCTTACGAAAGTCCCAACAAACAAACAAAAAAATCCAGGTTATGAAACGCATTTTCCTAAAATTTCTGTTTCTGGATACGAAACAAATTCATGTTACGAAAGCACCATCTCAAAAATTCAAACAACGCGCAATTTGCTCTCCCATTGGCTATCTCCCAACATCCCGCTCTGCTGGCCTCCCATTGGCTAGGAGGGATGACGCAGCTCCCTCAAATTGGCTATTATGGAGCTGCATCTCCATAATACCCATGATGCTTTTCATGTAAAGGACAGAGTTACTGTTGTTTCGTGAGTTTTTCGAGTGTGCTTATTGCAACTTTATTTTTTGGCTCATGCTTTTGACCTTAAACATTTGTAAGATTATAACTCTGCTAAGAAGACATGGTCAACGCATGGTCAACACGTGCGCGCGCATGTGATTCCCGGTGCGAGTGAGAAGAAGCGGGCTCATGGCATGCAGTTGAGTGATATCACAAAGGAATATGGCCAAACCTGTCTACCATCAGGACGATATTGAAGCAGAAGAAGGCCTTAAAAGGTATACTTTTATAATTTTTAAAGGGTTTAGGGGGTAGTATCGGGGGCCTTGGAACGAATCATGCGTTTTACATGTAAAATGCGGTTCAAATTACGAAAAATCCAGGTTACGAAACCACTTCTGGAACGGATTGATTTCGTAAGGTGAGGTGTGTGTGTGTGTGTGTGTGTGTGTGTGTGTGTGTGTGTGTGTGTGTGTGTGTGTATATATATATATATATATATATATATATATATATATATATATATATATATATAAAATATATAATATATATGGGGGCAGTGGTGGTCTAGTGGTATAGGGTGCTGGATCGCTGATCCAAAGGTTGGGGGTTCGATTCCCACGGTCCACAAGGTTGTCACTGTCCTCCCCAGTGCAGCTAACTGGGTTATCAAAGGCCAGCCATGTCTCTCACTGTCTATGGTGTGAGGCATGTAAAAGAACCATTGCTGACTTTCGACAAGAGTAGGCTGCAAAGCTGTCGGCGTGTTTCCGCCCTGCGATGGCCTGGCGAGCTGTCCAGGGTGTACTCTGTCCTCGCCCGAAGTTGGCTGGGATGGGCGCCAGCCTCCCCGCGACCCTAATTAGGATTAAGTGGTTACAGAAAATGAACTGAACTTGTGTGTGTGTGTGTGTGTGTGTGTATATGTGTATATATATATATATAATGTATGTGTGTGTTTTGTGTGCATTAATTATGTTGTTTGTTTGGGGATGAATGATCTACATTTGGCATCATCCTTTGTGAAACTGAGAGCTACTTCTTGGGTACGAATTAATGCAAAGGGCTACCAGGTCGAGTCACGATTCTGAAATAACAAATTTTCTCAATTTACCTGTAATTATATGCTCTTATTAATAATTAATGATATTAATCTCGGTAAAGATATTGATTTGATTTAAAATATATATATATATTATTATATCAAAACAATTTGTTGCAGCTCAATGGAGAATGGCGCTATGGAGCCACAGGCTTGTTCTAAAAACAGCAGCGAACAGGCCCGCGGGCGGCCTGGTGCCACGGGCCCATTTTGGTGACCTCTGATTTGCATATTACATGTAGTTTGGATTTTGTGAATAGTATTTTACAGGATTATTTATTATTTTACCAAACAACAAAATATGTAAAATGTTGTACCGGTGTTATTTATTTATTTATATTTTTGTTTTATTTTTTAGAGGATGACCACGTCAGTAGCCTGCAAGAAGTCCTATGTGACACCTCCTGTGGGTCAGTACGTGTCTGAATCCTTCAGTCAGAAGGGATGCGATCAAGGTCAGGTGATCGGCTCTGAGTTTAATCTTATGGAAATGACCGACATTGAATACACACACCTTCAGCACATTATTCAGTCCCATATGGAAGCTCAGGATGTCGTTGATGAAGTCAGGTTAAGTCCGCCATCATCCGCAGACCACGAGATTAAAACCAGCTGCAGGGTATGTCCATCTCTGAATGCATCACCTGCGTGTCAGCCAGGTGCTTCATCGTCATTGTCATCTCTACCGACAGATGCGCGATTTGTTCCAGTACCTAGTAACCAAGAATCTGAGGACAGTCAGAAAGTTAAAATGCTTCTTTGCAGTGATTCAAGTAGTTTAGGAGCAAGCGTGCCAACCCCGAACATCTATTCAGACGTTCCCAGTGATCCTGTGGTGAGGATGAGATACATTATAAATACAATGAGAAACAATCACCAAAGGGCTCCTCTTCATGCTTCGAGACCCAACCCACCTGCACGGGTTTGCCTAGAGAACAGGTTCACCTGCGACTTGTGCGATTTAACCAAGAAAGAAGAGTCACAGTCTGCAGTGCTGAATACGTAACGTTCCTTCATGTTTTATTCGCTATGTTCTAGCTGTATAGCCAAAAAAAAAATTCTACTACAAACAAAAAAATTAGGTTCAGTTTTGAAAATAAATATCCAAGTGCCTAAATCTTTGTGGTTTGTAGAGAACATGCACATTAGGCTTATTAGCTGTTCCAGATTGCTCTTTGTGAGTACTGACTCTGCAATGGATTGGCCCCTGCTTTCATACAGAGTCGGTTGAGCCTAGTAGGATTTAGGGTTCAGCAAATGAATGAATGCTTTATATGAATAATAGGATAACGTGATGTAATTGTACTGTGGTTACATCACATGTTACAGATTCAGGCACTAAATAAATAAGCATAATTTCTGCGGTCCTAAAGCTCTGCTATATCCTTTGAGTTTATTCATTCATTAATTTCATCAGTTTTTGTTTTGAAACTTTTACAGTGAAATTATTTCTTCAGATTTTTGTCGCTGCTTCACAACTCTACGGACATGCCGGGTATCGCGATGCATTCGCTGCCGGAAAACTGGCCCAAAGCTGAGAAGACCGGTGTAGAAGAGTGCGCTCATGCATACATGGGGAATCCAGTGGGTCTGGTATTAACAGTCAATAATATTTTTATATATATATTTTTTGTACTCGTATATGTAATAGGTGTGAAATTTCCAGTATAATTTTCATTTTCGACCATATTATACCAACGCAAATTTCCAAATGTGTCTAACACACCCCTTACCACCTTCTAATCGCTAGGTGTTTATTTAAGTCTCACACCTTAGTAAGATGAAAATAAATGAAGCCTATTGTGTTAGAATCCATTCATTCATTTTCTGAACCGCTTAATTCCTAATTAGGGTCACGGGAAGGCTGGTGCCCTTCTCGGCCAACTCTGGTCAAGGGCATTGTACACCCTGGACAGCTCACCAGGACATCGCAGAGCAGAAACACATTGGCAGCTATGCAGCCCACTCTCGTCGAAAATCTGTAGTGTTAAATCTCACATAAAATTAATCTGCTCCGATTTATATGATGCATGTGTCTGTATAGTTTTGACGATGTCTCATCTGTGTTTTGCATCAGCATAAAAAAAAAAAAAAAAAAAAAATCATGGCTGTTTTGACTTCAAGTTCACATCACTGTAATTAATTATGCTTTAGAGTCTCAGTCATGTCTCTCAGCTCTCAGAGGACAGCAAACATCCTGAAGGCATCGAATTCATGAGCCTCGGGTCGCAGTGCATCGTGTACACCGACATGATGAATGAGGAGCAGGTCATCAGCATGGAAAGTGGGTGTCATGTTAAAAAATAAAATAAAATAAACACTTTACCAGTAGACAGTTGTGTACAGATGCTTCAGTTCAGAGATAAAACAAGACCCATTATGGTGTGGTCTAACATGAAAAAGGCCAAATGACTCAAAAGCAATACTTTAGCGACAGACACATTTTTCCAAGTAGTGTTAATGGACGTCCAATGGAGAGCAAGATTTAAACCCGTTTGCATGGGTTCTTTGTCCATTTCTTCAGTGAATACATTCATTGTCGGCCAAGGTTCGGTCAATCAAGTGAAAGGTTTTGTGCACGCACAAAACTTGGAACAGATTTCACAGGGTAAAGGCATTCACTGGTCATTTCTCCTCGTGTCGCTTGTCAATTCACGTTAATGTCCTTTGGACCTATCTCATGGATGGACTACTAACTGACATAAAACAGGCGAACCAGAGGTGTGAAGAAAATAGAACACCTGTACAGTGGATGATTACTCAAAAGCACCCGATGAGTGACGGGGGCCCACGGGAACAAACTGACGACTTCAGGATGAGTACAGTATAACTGCGGTACAGGTAATGGGTCTTCACCTGTTCTGAAACGGCACACATCTTTCATAGTATTGTGATGTACCATATGTGTGTGTGATGTAAACAATTTATTAGGCTTGGGACTTTTTTGTAAGTCTGCAGGACTATTTTAATCTAGTTGTTTCCCCCCTTATACACCTTTTTACTGTTCTTTCCATTTATCTGTTAAATTTTCCTGCTTATTAAAGATGCAGAAGTGCCAAAAACTGGTGTATTAACCAGGAAGCCCAAAGCCCAAACATTACAAGCTCAGGACCCTACTATAATGCACGACTCAGGAAAATGGACATCGGTTTGTCTGATGCCTGACCTCAAAGCAGGTCGGAGAACGAGAGCCACTTTAGATATTCTTCAGCGTAAAGAGAGACATAACCGCAAGGAGAGAGACCGCAGGTAGGGATTCTGTATGAAAACAACAAATACAGTATGGTATGTTGGAGGGTACATGTAATTACCTAAACCCCAACACGTCAGTGTGTATGTTTGATTGCTTTTCAGAAGGCGAATTCGTCTGTGTTGTGATGAGTTGAACATGTTGGTGCCGTTCTGCCACCCTGAGACTGACAAAGCCACGACGCTTCAGTGGACAATGGCCTATCTCAAATATATCCAAGAAATCTACGGAGATTCCCTAAAACAGGTCCGGGGTCTTTTACAAATATTTACATGGAGTGTGTTTATTGTAGTGTATATGCAGTATATAATCACTCACTAATATCTAATAGATGATTTTTAATATGCCATGCTCCATCAGTGTAGTGTAGATAACACGTATAAGGAACCACCTTCACTTAAGGTTCACATCAAACATCAGAATGCTTAAGGTTCTTGCTCTTGGCTCACAAGAGCAGGACAATGTGTTGTAGCTCTTCTGTTTTAAGTTGTGATGTGTTCGGAGATGTTTTCTGATCACTGAGAGTCTGAGTGGTTCCGTAAGTCAGTAACACTGAACGTTCTTATTAACGTAGCATTTTAATGTAGTATACACTTGAACAATTATTACTGTGTAAACTGTGTAATTCTTCTTAAAGATGACACACTTTTTAATGCATTTGAGTTTTTTGTGTTCTTGTGCTTCAGGACTTCCAAAACATGTTCTGTGAGAAAATGGATCGTGGTGTACTGATCAAGCCAAACTGTGCTTTTGACGCCACCGAGTGCCTGAACTCAACATCAAATGAATGACTTATTTTATCTATATTACCAATCAGCATTTGAATTCAAAACATTTCCATTCGTCATAGCTTTTTATTTGACTTGAACTAATTCTTACAGTTTATTTCTTTGTCTCTATGCAACTGATGCTCTTATATATATATATATATATATATATATATATATATATATATATATATATATATATATATATATATATATATATATATATATATAATATTATACTGTATTATTTAGAATGTTTGAAGATTTCTGCTTGGCTTCCCAACTATAGATTTGATTAGGTTCTAGCTCCAGTCATTTTTATAAAAACATGATACAATTGTGCATGTTTATAGTGTAAAACCCATAGTGTAAACAAAAGCAAACTGTTGTAAAAATAAATAAATCTAACTGTATCCCGTCATTGACAAACAATTTGGCTGTACAATTAAAGTTCCCAGTTAAGAATTGTCATATGCTTCAGACTTATTTAGGGTTAAAAAGTATATTGATGTATTCTGTCAAGGTTTCAATGAAGTTTGACATATTTATAATAAATATAGGCACACATATATTCTTCCAAAATACAGAAAACAAGCTTTACTGTAAATGTTTTAGTTTGAATAAATTGTTATGTATTAAGCATTTCTTTTCTTTTTTTTCTCCAGGTGAATGGCTAATAGACTAGACGTCTAAGAGAAGAGTGATATTTTTACTGAAAAGTGGCTTTTATTCAGTATTTATTTCTTACAACACCGTGCTGTAGAGTCTCACTGTACATACAAGTCGCCCACACTTAATAAATAGTATTTAAAATCATGGATATTTAATAGTTTACAGCACCAGTACATAGTGGGATGTGTAAGAAATATCACGACAAGTGAAAAGTCCCACAAAGTTTCTTGTACAGTAAAGCATCCAAAAAATGATGCTTTTTTTTTTTTTGGGTGGGCTGTCTTTCAAAAAAATTGTTTGTGCAGTAATATACAAAATAGTTCAATGTACTGAGTGATGCTCCGGTATTAGAGTTGACAATTTCTTGTTATTGCCAACACTTTTCAGAGGATACAGTTGTTCTTTCCTGTCCAAAAGAACTACGAGGCACAAAGATTCTCACTTTTCATTACAGTCAAGAAAGTCACAGTTGTTGCTTTACAGGACTCTGTACAGAGATTTTATGCTTCTGCAAAAAAAAAAGATTAACTTTTTAAAATCGCCATGAACTATTTCATCATTTCAGTAATTTCTGTTTTTAATTATTTCTTTCTTTTTACACACATTCTACACAAATTAGTACTGCATGCTCTCAGTCTTTAGATCTTATCGTTCAGTCGCATGTTCCTGTTAATCCTTTTGAACATTTTTTTTAAAGTCTGCAATTTTTTGAGACTCTCCAACGTTGATCTGTCACTTCTGATTCTTCACCCCTCCCCTTAACTTTTTCATTTTTTAAAATCTTGCATGTTTCTTTTTCTCTTTCCTTGGGGTGCAGGCATGTCTTTAAAAGATGAAAGATGGTGCTGATGTTTAATGATTTTTAGGGTTGGATGATTTCCCATGAGGCGCTGCACCCTGACACGCAGTTGTGTCGCAGATTCCTGGGGGTCCTTGATGCCCCACTCTGCCTGGCCTGCCCGGCTCTCCAGGCTCACCTGGATCTCCGGGTGCACCATCTCGTCCATCTTTAACAATACCATGTACTCCTTGAAGACCTGTATTGAAGAGAAAGAGTGAGTAATTATCTCAGATAAAAGAAAACATTTATGTTCTGGATATGTGAACTGCTTTTGTTGGGAAATGGCTTTTTGTCACAATAATTTTATTGCTATTTTTATCCCTGTTGGGGTATCATAATGGCCTGTGACTGCATCCACACTTAAATTTTGTCTAGGCTACTTCTCAAGAACTGCTGGTGGGCATCATCACTGATGGCTATAGGGATGACAATTTTCCGCGGATCCATGGAATTCCGTGGTTTTTATCTCAAATTGGTCATTTCTGTGAATTGTCTAAATCCGGGGAGAAAGTTTTTTTTTTTTTTTTTTTTTGGGGGGTATAGGGTCATCGAAAGGAGGCACTTGTCGCAAGTGACGTACGGTGCTTGTGAGACAAAGCGTGGCTCGTCCGGACTTCCAATCTTACAAGTGAGCAAGTGAAGGTTGAGTACTAAACAAGTATTCAACGATGCACTTACTCACTTGAAAGATAGGAAGTCCGGATAAGCCGCCCTTTGTCTCACAAGCACAAGGAAGTGAACTTGCAATAAGCGCCTAATTTTGGTGGAGCACCTCACAAATTGTAAGCCACTCGTTGATTGGCTGTTTTAAGCTTTATAATGTAAAGTGACTTGGTTCAATGCAAATGGCAGTGTGTTGTGTTTTTACGAAGAGAATGTCTGGTTAGAAAATCCTGAAAATTGTGCGAACTTTAATGAAAGAAGAGGAATCCTGCATGTCAGAAATAGATAAGGATGTTAAGAATGAGTTTAAGTGGGAATGGCTAGAGAAGATTGTGAAATTTGACGTGAAAATCGGCAAACGGACTCTGAACGTTTTGTAAAGAAATCTGAAGTCGCCGACAAGGCCTTGTGTGTTTATTGCAACGACCTGATCGATTATGGCTCTCGCGTATGTATTGCACTTATGGCCGACAGACAAGCGCACTCGGAGGGAATTACTAAATATTTATTTCGTTTAGATTATGTGAAATCCCATTGAAATGTAACTTAAAAGTAATCTGTATTGGTAAAATAAATGTGTGATTAAACCTACTCGCATTGTTGAAAATAACAGTTTAATATGTATGGGAATTTTATTTTCATTTTATTCGTTTTTTTTTTTTAAATTTGCAGCCAAATGTAAGTAATTTGTGTTCAATTTGAAAATACTCAATAGATTGGTGATGGTTGTCATATAAATTAATACACTGTTATTTACCTGAGTAGTATCTCAACATTTAATTAGTAACTATCAGGCTGGGACAGTTAGTTGAAAATGTTTCATAAATTTATAAAGTGGTTTACAGGAAATATGTGTATTTTTTTTTTTTCATCATTCATTTATACGACACAAAAAAGAGCCATGGTTGACCTATTTCTCAATTCTGTGTATATATTATATTGCAAATACATATATGTTTACAAATAAAAATTATATTCCAATTAGTTTATGCATTAGATGATACAATGTGTTGATAGCCCAAGTGTAGATAGCAAACAGGCTTTGCCCTGGACACCCCCCCCCCCCCCAAAAAAAAGGCTAAAGTTCAGCTGAAAATATATTTTGCTGTTGTCATCCCTGTGGCTATTTTATATTATTTTGTGAATAGTACAAAGGGGAAAAGAGTAAGTGGAAGAGGGGACATGGTGACAGAGAGAAAAAATAGAATGGAAGGTAAAGAATACAAGATTTTGTAACTTTATACTGTACGTGAAATACGGATAGAATTACATTTTATTTGTTTTGCCCTTTTTACAATTGACATTGTTGCAGAGCAGCTTTACAAAGTAAAAGTAGTTTACAAAGTATAAAAGAATTGAAACATTTTCTAGAACCCCGACACATGCCTAATGAGCGTCGCCTACAGTGACGGTAGCAACGAAAAACTCCTTCAGTAGATGCGAGGGAGAAACCTTAAGAGGAACCAACCAACCGAAAGGGAAACCCATCTTCATTTGGGTGAAACCATACAGATACAAACTATATATGAAAAATTCATTACAGTCCAAAATGTCATCTGTTTGGTTATTCAACAACTATAAGTCATAAATATTAAGAAAAAAAGAAATCAATTCAGACAGAAAGTAAGAGAAGAATAGAAAGAAAGACAAGGAATAAAAGAACAACCAAAAAAATGCATGAAGGCAAAACAACAAAAGAAAAACATGAATGTATGAAAAAGAAATAAAAAGCAAAAAGGAAGCAAGAAGGTAAGACAAAAAGAAAGCAAGCAGAAATGACAAACACCATAAATGAAGGAAGGTTTAAAAAGAGATGAATTAAAAATTATTGTAGTTTGACGCAATATTGGTGGTACCTGGTTCTCCTTGGTCTCCCACTGGCCCGTCGATGGCTTTTCCAAGAGGTCCTTTATCACCAGGTTCACCAATGTCACCTGCAAGAGTTTGATCACCGCATGAATTTGGATTATTTTTTTTTTTCCAATGAGATTTTTGTGCATTTCCGTGAATTGAGAATTCATCAATTCCTCACCTCTCGGGCCAGGATCGCCGAGATCTCCTGGAAGACCTCGGTATCCAGGAGGGCCGCGAGCTCCAGGAAGTCCTATCGCTCCTCCTACTCCTGGTTTTCCAGGAGGTCCAGCAGGACCTGGTCGACCTACAGCTCCCGGAGATAATGGTCTCCTCAGGTGAGCAGCCAGCTGGGCAATTTGGTCTGAGATCGGACATCATTAGCGTGTTATATTGGGTGATATCTTGTATTAAGTTTCACGATGCTAAAGGTAGCCTATAATTTAACTTGTAGTTAGCCATCAGTATTACTGTATATTGTTTTGTCTCACCATCAATCATTGATCCACACAGTTCTCTGATATGTTGTTCACTGGCCAATTTTCCCTAAAACAGAGACCATAAAAGGAAAGTATAACTGCTATGCCCTTATATCATCTGCTCATCCTGAACTCGCCCTCAAGTATCACAACTTGTATAATTAAAAATTCAAGCTCGATTAGTTACTTACAGGAATTCCAGTCTTTCCGGCAACACCAGGAGGGCCTGGTTCTCCATGGAAGCCCATCAAACCAGGTTTTCCAGGTAGCCCTCTTGGTCCTGTCTCTCCCTGTGGCCCTGTGACTCCTTTCGGACCCAGCTCACCATGCTTTCCAGGCTAAAATGTAAAATAGGGATGATTTTAAAAAATGTATTATTTATTGTATACAGTCTCTACAGAGTGGACTATACAATAACTATTAATACAACGGCTGTGTCAGATTGCATATTGATTGGAATTGACAATGTGTTATTAATAAAATATGAAATAGATGTGGTTTTCGTTCTGGGCGTGGCACTCTTGAACAACATAATATGCGCCATAGGATCGTGGAAGGGCATGAGTTTGCCCAATCTGTCCACATGTGTTTTGTTTATTTAGAGAAGGCTTTCGATTGTGTCCCTCAGGTTATCTTGTGGGGTGTGCTCCCGGTGTACGAAGTTCCGGACCCGTTGCTATGGGCCATTTAATTGCTGCATGACCGGAGCAAGAGCTTGGTCCGTTACAGGGAACAAGAAGTTGAATTTGTTTCTGGTGAAGGTTGAAGTCCGCCATGACTGTCCTTTTGTCACCGATTCTGTTCATAATTTTTATGGACAGAATTTCTAGGTGCAGTTGAGGGGTTCTGGTTTGGTGGCCAACGGACCTCATCTCTGCTTTTTGTGGATGAGGTCCTTTTGGCTTCATCAAGCCTGGAGCTCTAGTTCTCATTGGAGCAAGTCGCAGCCGAGATGAAAATCAGCACCTTCATTTCCGAGGCCATGGTTCTCAGTCGGACAAGGGTGGTATGCACTCCAGGTCGGGAGTGAGGTCCTG
Source organism: Plotosus lineatus (assembly GCA_024760905.1). Classification (NCBI taxonomy): domain Eukaryota; kingdom Metazoa; phylum Chordata; class Actinopteri; order Siluriformes; family Plotosidae; genus Plotosus; species Plotosus lineatus. The sequence goes on from CM045738.1 coordinate 46,544,377, forward strand.
CCCAAAGTGGAGGAGTTCAAGTATTCCGGGGTCTTGATCTTGAGGGAAGGATGGAGTGTGAGATCGACAGGTGGATTGCTGTAGCCTCTGCTGTAAAACAGAACCTGTGCCGGTCCATCACGGTGAAGAGGGAGTTGAGCCGCAAAGCTCTCAATTTACCAGTCGATCTACGTTCCAACCCTCACCTATGGTCGTGGCTTTGGGTAGTGACCTCAAGAACAAGATTGCAGATACAAGTGGACGAAATGAGCTTCCTTTGCTGGGTGTCGGGGCTCTCCCTTAGAGATAAGGTGAGAAGCTCAGCCATCTGAGGAGAGATCGGAGTAGAACTGCTGCTCCTCCGCACTTAGAGGAGCCAGTTGAGGTGGCTCGGGTATCTGGTTAGAATGCCTCCCGAACACCTCCCTCGTATGGTGTTTCGGGCATGTCTAACCGGGAAGAGACCCCAGAGTCAACCTAGAACATGTTGGAGGGACTATGTCTCTCGGCTTGTCTGGGAACGCCTCGGAGTCCCACTGGAAGAGCTGGAGGAAGTGGCTGGGGAAAGGGATGTATGGACCTCATTGCTTAGACTGCTACCCCCGCAACCCAACCCCGGAATAAGCAGAAGATGAGAGATGAATTACATAAAATTAGATACATAATTATGACCCTACTAATTTAATACGATTTTCATATTATTGCTGTGAAGTCCAAATTTTTCCCCCACAAATTTTAATAGTTAAAAATAGTAAAAAATAGTTTATCAAACCTAAATATATGAACTGTGAACTAACCATTCACATTTGCCTTTAAATAATCATATAGGCCGATAAACAATAAGTGTGGAATCCATTTTCTTTCATTTAACCATGCAGCAGTGTATTGGCTATCAATTACATTCCCAATCGACTTATCCTTTAGAGCATAATTGTCCAAATGAGGCATATATCTTTGTGTAAAAACATTGAAATACTTAAATACAGAAATACTAAATATTTTCTTTTGAAAGATGGAAAGAGGTTTTGTTTAAAATAAAAATTTGTTTTAACGAATTAAAAATAAGACTTTTTGTCATCATTTCACTGAACTTGCAGCTACATGTTCTGGACACGGGTGAAGAAAGGAGCTGAGCTGTCAAACGATCACCACCTGGTGGTGAGCTCGCGCCTATGGTGGGAGGCCACCCTCCAGACCTGGCAGGCCCGAGCTTGTAGTTCTGGTCTCCTGAGAATGTTTGGCGGAGTCTTCTATCAGAGGGGTCTTTAGCTCCCACTTCCAACAGTGATACAACCACACCTCAAATGAGGCAAGGAACATGAAATCCGAATGGGCCATGTTTCGTTCCTCCATTGTTGAGGCAGCAGCCCATAGATGTGGCCGGAAAGTCATCGGTGCCTGTTGGTGCAGTGGAATTCACTCTCCGAGTCCAGAATGAGGTTCTGCCCTAAGTGAAGGAGTTCAAGTATCTAGAGGTCTTGTGCAAGAGTGAGGGAAAGATAGAGTGGGAGATTGACAGGTGGCTCGCTGCAGCATCTGATGTAAAGCAGAGTTTGTACTGGTCTGTTGTGGTAATGAGGCAGCTGAGCCGCAAGGCAAAGCTCTCAATTTACCAGTCAATCTACATTCCAACCCTCACGTATGGCCACAAGCTTTGGATAGTGACCGAAAGAACAAGATCGCAAATACAAGTGGCTGAAATGAGCTTCGTTTGCAGGGTGGCGGGGCTCTCCCTTAGATAAGGTGAGAAGCTCAGCCATCCGGGAGGAGCATGAAGTAGAACCGCTGCTTCTCCGCATTGAGAGAGGCCAGTTGAGGTGGCTCGGGCATCTGGTCAGAAGTTTCAGTAATGTCAGATCGGGAAGAGACTCCGGGGTCGACCTAGAACATGTTGGATGGATTATGTCACTTGGTTGGTCTGGGGTCACCTCGGTGTTCTCCTGAAGAGCTGAAGGAGATGGCTGGGGAAAGGGACGTATGGACTTCATTGCTTAGGCTGCTGCCCCCGCGACCCAACCCTGGATTAAGCAGCGGATGATGATTATAATCCAACCGGAACTACAGTCCGGGCCGTACTGTTAGAAAAAAAAATTAAATCACACCTTTTTACACCTGATTTATCAGATTTGAAATGTGGGATTTCGCCGCACTCGTCATTAATAAACACAGAGAGATTTACACTCACCTCTCCTTTTTGACCTGAAGGACCAAATGGACCCTAAAAAAGAAAGAAATTATTAGTTTTAAATCCAAGTATTTGACCTCAGATACCCGCTTCTACTTGTCTGTCACATTGTCTCTGTTCCCTTGTTTTTTAGTCTGTTTTTTTTCATTGTTATTTCTCTCTCTCTCCCTTTTGTGTCCCTCTTTCTAACTCTAACCTGTCTCTATCTGTTGCTGTCTTTCTACGTTTTTATCTCTATTACTTTTTCTTTCTTTTTGCTTTATTTCTTTGGATTTGTCTCTCTCTCTCTGTAAAAGAACCATTGCTGACTTTCAACATGAGTAGCTGCATAGCAGTCAGCGTGTTTCTGTCCCTTGCTAAGGGTTGTGTCGGGAAGAGCATCCGACGAAAAAATCTATGCCAAATTGAATATGCGAATCATTAATGACTTCCATGAAGATGGAGGCAGATGATTCGCTGTGGCGACCCCTGAAAGGGAACAGTCGAAAGGAAAAGAAGATTTACTGTATAATGTTTTATATTTTATACACTTAACTGCCTCTCCATTCTCTCCGGGTAAACCATCACTTCCAGCCATTCCCTAAATGAAATAGAAAACATAACAGGTGGTGCACACACATACACATACAAATGCATACATAAACCGAATATTTAATACCACAAAGACGCACTTTAAAGGGAAAAGGTGTAAAAGAGAAAAATTCTTACAATGTCGCCTTTTGGTCCTGAAGCTCCTGTTGGTCCCTGAGGGAGAAATCAAAGATTGGTAGAAGGATGGATTCATATTTTGTGTGTGTGTGTGAGACCAAGCTGTGGTGCAGTATAAGGCCAGCCTTTGTTTGCTACTTGAACTGGAACGGAACAGAAGCTGCCTTTGTTAGACATCTCGTCTAAATTTTTTTTTTATAAAAACATGCCACAGTTCAGCCTGGTTAAGAGAAATGATGTCCCCTTCCACTGGTTTAATACAGCGTGTCTAAAGTAGTTATATCTCCTGTATTATTCTTTCAACAATTAATATTTGATTTGTATTCATACATTACTTCTTTACTATTTATTTAATCCACTATCATGTTGAGTTAAATGTATGGTACATTATGGATGTTCACATCCATGGTTATTATGCTGTTATATAGACAGCATAGGTTGGATCATATAAAACATTTATGACATTAGATAAAATGCGTCTGACTGTTTGGGTGCATTATGATTCTTGACTTACACGGTCTCCAAAGTATCCCCTGAGTCCAGTTGGACCTGGAAGACCAGGATCGCCAATAGCACCTTTAATTCCCTGTAATTCACAATACAGTGTTAATAATAAATAATAATCATTCACTTATCTTGTGAATCACTTAATCCGAATTGGGGCTTCTGAGAGGCTGGTGCCCATCTTAGCCGACTCCAGGTAAGGGCGGGGTACACCCTGTCCAGCTCGCCAGGCCATTGCAGGGGCAACACTCACACAAACATTCATACACACATTCACACTTATGGGTGATTTAGAACAGCTAATTAACCTATTGTGCATGTTTTTGGACTGTGGGAGGAAACCGGAATACACCGAGTCAGCCCACGAAGCACAGGGAGAACATGCAAACGCCACACAGAAACGTCCGAGCTGGGACTCGAACGCAGGCCCTTCTTGCTGTGAGGTGGACGTGCTAACCGCTACACCACCGTGCTGCCTATTATTACTACAGTGGTACCTCAGCTCACGAACATAATTGGTTCCCAGAAAGTGTGTGTGAGGCGAAAAGTTCGTCTTCCGAACATTTATTTCCCATAAGAAACCATTAAAATGAGAATAATCCGTTCCCAGGTCCCCATAAAACATAATTTTCTACTAAATAAGCCTTAAAACTACACAAAAATATACCTTATTTTATGTATAATAAATGTGCTATTGTATTGTAATTAAAGAAATAAACTGTAGTGTATAATAAAGTGGTTTTATTTACCTTTGTGATGGTAGTTGATGGCTTGATGGAATGGAGTGGGAGGAGGAGGGAGGGAGGGACTTACTGTTTGGAAGGAGTGTTTGGAAACGCCTACTGTTTGCAAACACCCTTAGCCACACACGCACCCTTAATAGCTTCCTTGTTCTTAAGGATGGGAGCAATGGTAGACTTAGCGTACTGGTACTGGGACGCTGAGTCACACAAACGCACACCTCGTTCGTGTTTTTCAATGATCTCCGCCTGTGGTGGGTCTTTTTCGGTCCCATAATAGCAAAAGTACACTCAATATGGTCCAAAATGTCTATCAAACACAAACCACGTCCGCACTCAAAGAAAGGGGGTGACGAACTGGGACGCCGTGAGCGTGCGTCAGCTTCTCGTGGCCGCCACCGTGGCGCTGTTCAACCGCGTAGTTTGGTTCGTCCGCCGAAAACTAGTTCGTCAGCAGAGACTATATGCTCGCAAATTTAATGTTCTTGAGGCGAAAAGTTCGTGAGCTTAAGCGTTCGTCAGCGGAGGTTTTACTGTATTATTATTATTATTAGCATTAAATTCATTCACTGAAAACATGTTGACTTTACAGTCACTTACAGATGAAGGAATCTGCACGTTAGTTCACTTCTTCTTCACTTATCCCCTAACATCCGAGGATGTCGTTGGGGCGCCTTTCATGGCGAGACTTGGGCTGATTTGGCCTGGCGGAGCCCATCCCTCTCCAGGTCGAAGAAAAACGCTGACGGCTTTGCAGCCTACTCTTTACAAAAGTCAGCAATGGTTCTTTTACATGCCTCTCACCATAGACAATGAGAGACATGGCATGCCTTTAACCCAGTTCGCTGCACTGGGGGACAGTGACAACCTTGTGGGGACTTGAACCCCCAACCTTAGGATCAGCAATCCTGCTTCCTATCCACTAGACCACCACTGCCCCACGCACGTTAGTTAAGTTTATGAAAAATATTTTTGACTAAAGGGAGGCACGATGGCTCAGTGTCCACCACACAGCAAGACGGTTCCTGGGCTTGGATGTTTCTGTGTGGAGATTGCATGTTCTTGCTGTGCACAGTTGGGTTTCCTCCCACAGTCCAAAATCATGCTCAATGTTTCAAATCGCCTCTAGGTGTGAGTGTAAATAGTTGTGTGCGTGTTGGCCCTTCGATGGCTCAGCGAATGGTCCAGGGTATACCCACCCTCTTCCAGAGTCAGCCGAGATGGGCGCCAGCCTCCCCGAGACCCTAATTAGGATTAAGCAGTTTAGAAAATAATTAATCAAATAATCTAATGAATTTTGGATTGAATGGATCAGTCAGCAGTCTTCCGAGCTCTCATCTTCACTTCACCTCTAACATGTTGCAGCTTATGATATAATCATAGAAACTGAAAGTTTTTTCAACTTACTGCTTTTATCTGTTGAATGCAGCCTTTATTTTAATTGCTTTAAATACAATTTATAAAATTTGTGTTGTTTTTGGTCCTTTGACCTGACACGATGTTTTCATACCAACCTGGAATCCTTTGACTCCTTGGGGTCCTTGATTTCCAATTAGACCAATGACTCCCTGCAAAATCACCGAAAGACATAAATGAAATGAATGTTGTGATCGCCAAAGAAACGATTTACATGGTAAATGGAAACCTGAAGGAAAAATTAATCTATTTAGCAGAATTCCGCTATTTTTACTCGCCAAAGTGATAATTCTTTTTATTCTTGTATAATTTCGCTAAAAAATTGCATAGACGGTTAATAGATTAGCGGAATGTGTGCCAATCGAGTTGGCTTGTTTTAGATATGTTTTGGTTGATGTCGGTTGTTTCCGTTGACATTCGATAACACTCGAAATTAAAGTACCGCGAGAATGTACGTGAAATAATGAGAAAACTTGACCTACTGTTTAATTCAGATAAATATGCCAAGCAATAACTCGTGTGACTCATTAATATGACTTCCATGAAGATGGAGGCAAATGATTCACTGTGGCGACCCGGAAGGGAACAGCCGAAAGGAAAAGAAGATGATGCAAAGCAATAACGCTGTTTTTTGAGTATGCTGCTGTTCTTCTAATCTCTGGACACAATTTAGCTGCAGGAGACGGAACACAGGTGGAATTAAAGCTTAAAAATATACTCTTGTGATTTTTCTGATTTAAATGAGAAATTTCACTAGTATGTGGTATCCTTGTGCCAGTAGTGTTGGGTTAAAAAGATATGTCAGTTTTTGACTTTCACAAAGCAGAAAACTGACTTTGATAGAAGGACTTGATCAAATATTTTGTTTAGTTTTATAACTTTAGTCAAGCTGTCTAAAACTAATATTGCTACTTACAGGGGTGTCAAACTCGTGCCAGAAAGGGCCCATGTGGCTGCAGGTTTTTGTTTCAACCAAGCAGCAGCACACCTGCCTTTGCTCATTTAATCAACTCATCTGAGTCTTCAGGCCGCTGATTGGTCAATCTGTGTGCTCTGTACAGAGACTGACCAATCAACTGCCTGAACACTCAACTCAGTTGATTAAATGAGCAAAGTCAGGTGTGCTGCTGCTTGGTTGAAACAAAAACCTGCAGCCACATGGCCCTTTCTGGCACGAGTTTGACACCCCTGACTTAGAATGTGTAAGGAGATTCAATTGAACATAGCATAATAATAACCATATTATTAGTATTACTATGAGTCCCACCATGAAAAATAGAGCTATAAATACAGAACGAACATCCTAATTAAAAACTTATTGCCTAATCGAGTAATTAGTGCATAAATATTAACTCTCAGTTGGAGTTTAATAAACCAAAATGACCATATTTTGGGGAGTAACCACGGAAAACAAGCCCCGACTAGACAAATATTACGGTAAAAGAGCTATCAAAGGATTTGTTCAGAGCAATGACGCAGCAATACAGTGATACCTCAGCTAAGGAATTTAATCCGCTCCAAGGGCGCAAGCCAAAAAGTTCGTTAGCTGAAACAATTATTCACATAAGAAATAACAGAAAACCAATTAATCCGCTCCAACTCACTCCCAAACTCACCTGACACAAACACATATTTGACCTAATATATTAAAGATAAACATGTAAAAACGGTAAATATTTCATAACAATACATGTACATTAATAATAAAACAAGTATAAACAATAAGTCAACTAACCCTTCTGATCATCGACTGCAGCGAAGATATCACGTGGGCAGGTAAGAGGGAACAGAGGAGGAGAAGGAGGAAAATTTTGTGTGTGTGCACGCTATGAATGCCATCGAAAGGCTTGCGGTGAGCTCCCACAATGCCGGTGCTTCTCAAATAGTGGGGCATAATACCCGGGGGGTGCGTATGACCCTGGGAAACATGCTTTTTTTTGACATACTATACTAGGTAAGGTAAAGTCTGTTGGGTTTTTACACCCAAGCCTCATGGCTCATCAGGCCGGTGCTTATCCCCGGTTTCCATAGCGTGAAGCGACCAGGAGTTCAACTCCCCCTGGATGGGACGCTAGTCCATCGCAGTTTACCTTCCCAGTATATCTTTACTGGTACCCATTTATACTGCTCGGTGAACAGAGGCACACTTGTGGTTGCCCAGGGGTCTTAGCACAGTGAGGATCTCAGTGGGATTCGAACTCACAACCTTCTGATCATGAGCCCAGCACCGTAACCACTATGCCACCGGCCCCACATACTGTACTAGAATTAAGTGTAATTGTGCATCCACTACAGTAGTTGGCAGTGGCGCTCTCGTTGTCGTGCTATGGTGTAGGGAAAAAGCACCGAGCAAACTATATGAAGTGCAGTAAACACTATAGTTGTGCTGAGGGGGAGAATACGAGGCTAATCGGTCTGGAACAGCCATTTCAAGGACGGCTTGTAAAGTGAATTTTTGCTCGTTGGATGGAGCAGATTTTTGGCGAGTTCGAAGCTCGTATCATTGAAAACTCGTGATAAGGGGACACTCATTAGACGAGGTATCACTATATTAACTTTTGTTGTTGTTTAACGTGGTGATATTTAAACTTTTATCAGCATTTACTCAACAGCCGATACAAAATATGACTATTTTAATTTAGGCGGTATCGAAGAACAAAAATCAAACTTTAAAATTTGACACGATGAAGTTAACACGGCATAAAATGTGACAGAAATATGACATTTATAAAACAAACAAAAATCTTGTTCTTAGAACATCTATTTCATTTGTAAAATTTTGCTATATAAACGTATAAAGTCTAACTTGTAATCATTTAAAATGTACTCACAGCGATACCTCTGGGTCCAGCTTCACCCCTTTCTCCTGGAATGCCAATCTCACCCTTTTTGAATAAACAAGAAAAAGTAATTTATAGTTTCTTAGTACAGCAATGCTATCTTCTCTAACATTAAGAATTAGTCGAGTTATAGAAATCAAAAGAAAAATCAACTACATAGTAGACATATATGTAGTATTATGTATATTTATATATTTCAAAACCAAGATGTAAGACATAATTGTTCAAAATGTCATGATTAAATAATGAAATTAACTATATAGTAAAAACTGAGTTTTAAAAATAAATTGATGAAAAAGTTCAACATATTTAAAGAAATGACTTGAAATTCCGTATTTTAAACTTTAAAGTAAACAAAAAGGTTCAAGAATTTTGTGTTGCTTAATTACTACTCAGTAAACTCTGATTTCAAACAAACACACACCAACACAACTACATTGTTATAGTATTTTAGCTTAAATAACTATTTTGAAAAAAGGTTAGTACACATTAAAGTAATTTTAAATAAGAAAACATACCAAATTAATGATATATTAAAAATAAACAAAGAAATTTAAAAGATTTGTAGCTACATGATGAGATATTAAAATTTACTGGTAAAAACACAACCCATTAACTACAGAATATTTAAAAATGTAGAATTGCAAAACTAATGTGAAAAATCTTACATAACCTCTATAACTGAAAGATGTTTACAGAGTAAAATTCACCATCAACTATATTAAAAACATACTTTTGTTTTAATTGTATTAAACATTTATAATAAGTTTGTATGTATGTATATAACAAAGTTTTATAGAGAAACAGAAAAGTACGAAAAACTTTTAAAACAACACACATTTACACACAATTAAAACAAAACATTACATATTAGAAATTACTGTAGAAATATAAATGACACGTTAACATAAAATAACAAGTGCATAAAACCTCCAAAAGAACTACACTGTAAAATGTAACTGCGAAACAAATCTACAATAAAAATAACTTGCATTAAAAGGATCAGATAAACATGACCATGTCTCGGATGTTAATTTACAAACACAGATCAATCGGATACATACAGGAATGCCTGGCTCTCCAGCTGGTCCTTCTTCTCCAGCCTTTCCTTGGTCACCCTGTGCAATGAAAGAGTTCAACATGTTCTCAGATTGGACGCCATATAAAGATCACATCCAGACGGAAGATGCTAAGAGTGTTAAATGCTTCTTTTCTGAAAATTGTGTGACTGAAGGTTTTCCAAATTATACTAAAATCAGTGCAAATAGTAATCAGGAACTTGATGGTTTATATTGGAATTTATGTGGACATCAGAGTTACAAATTCAGAGCAATTAGTGTCGAATTTCAGACAAATTTCGAACATTGGGCCTGAATGTTAATATTGGGAATGATGAACCATGCTTGTAGTTAGTGCACTGTCATGGTTCCCGTGGATCATTAAAAGCCATTAAATTTAAAAAAAAGTTTTTTAGGTCCCTTAAAAGTCAGTAAATCTCACTGTTACATCATTAAAAGTCATTAAAACGAAAAAAAAAAAAAAAAAAAAAAAAAAAAAAGTGAACCCGGTAGATTTTTAAAAGTTTTTGTTTATTATATAGAGCGTGTGTCTCTTCATCTTTATGCATTAGGTAGGACATGTCGGGAATGCTCGGAATCAGCTTGTATACGCGACCATACATGTGTATACGAAGGTCAGCGAATTTGTGCGAATGCGCAATATAGACATTGCAAATGGCCGCACTCATGTGCGGAACTGTCTCGTATATGCGATAGTGTATTAATCGTGTTGCTAAACCGTAATAATGGTATTATGCTGCATATTTTACAAGCTGTTGTTTAAGCAGGGTAAAGTTGATGTGTTGTCAGACATTCACATTCAGTAATGCTTTTTGTTTAACAACATTTAAAATGATCTATATTGCCAAAAAATATGCTAAAATGATGATATGTTGTCAAAGACACATTCAGTTGATGTTTTGACAGTATTGAGTATATTAACTATTCCTTAATGTATGATGCTTGACACGTATACAGTGATCTCTCGCTACGTTGTGCTTCAGTTCCTTCAGTTCCTGAGGATTGAATAAATCAGTTCATAAAATGAATTTTAAGAACAGTTGGAGGCTTTCTGCCTATCAGAAATTATTTTGAATGTAATAATGTTGGCAGCACGGTTGTGCAGTGGTTAGCACGTCCGCCTCACAGCAAAAAGACTTGCGTTTGATTCCCAGCTGTGCGTTTCTGTGTGGAGTTTGCATGTTCTCCCCGTGCATGTTTGGGTTTCCACCGGGTACACCGGTTTCCTTCCACAATTCAAAAACTGCTCAGTAGAGTAATTGGCTGTTCCAGATCACCCCTAAGTCTAAGGGTGAATGGTGTGAGTGGTGGCTCTGTGATGCCCTGGTGAGTTGTTCAGGGTGTATCGTGCCATCGCTCGAAGTCGGTAGAGATGGGCGCCAATCTCTGGAACCCTAATCAGGATTCAGTGGCTTAGAAAATGAATGAATCTGGATATAACAGTGGAGCAGGGAGATTGTGCCATTCCGATTGAGAATTTAATAAACACAATTCTGTGATTAGATTCAAAGTTGGATTTTATTTGGATGTAAAGTAAAATCGTAGGTACTATAGTAGCGGAGCTCTCACTATTGAATTTGGATGGCTTGTACGTCCTGTCCGCGTCCATGCACGTTACGATGCTGAGTTGTTGTTATGCATTTCAATGCTAATTGGCTTTGTTTAGAAGACGGGATCTTTAATATGCAGTGATATAACGAGAGTGTATCTAACGCAGGACTATGATTGAAGTCAGTGGGAGTGATATGACGGCACTTGTAGACACCGTTGGGTGTTTACACTGTTGCAGATGGACACTATATAATAAGGCAGTGTTACTCACAACTGCTCCTGTGGCACCTTTTACTCCGGCCTTTCCTGGCAAACCCTAAAAAACAAACCCACACACTTACATACTGCATACACAATACTGAGAATACGGCAGTGTTGATTACATGAAAGATAAATAATTTACATTTAATCTTATTATTATTATTACAAGTAGTACAATAGTAGTAATGACACCGAGACACAGATTTTATCATCATTAAGATTGATACTCACCGGTAAACCATTAGGACCCTTCTCTCCAGAAACGCCCAATTTCCCAGCATCACCCTAATGACAAGATAACAAATATTGTTGATACCCAAACTCCTAAAACAGGGGTGTCCAAACTATGGACCGCGGGCTATTCCACAATACCCGTGTCTTAATAAGCATGCATGTGCAGGTCCACATGCAACAAATACCAATATTCATTTTCTGTAACCGCTTCATCCTAATTAGGGTCGCGAGGAGGCTGGTGCCCATCCCAGCCAACTCAGGGCGAGGGCAGAGTACACCCTGGACAGCTCGCCAGGCCATCGCAGGGCGGAAACACGCCGACGGCTTTGCAGCTACTCTTGTCGAAAGTCAGCAATGGTTCTTTTACATGCCTCACACCATAGACAGTGAGAGACATGGCCGGCCTTTGAGAACCCAGTTAGCTGCAATGGGGAGGACAGTGACAACCTTGTGGAGAGTGGGGCTCGAACCCCCAACCTTTGGATCAGCAATCCGGCGCCTTATACCACTAGACCACCACTGCCCCACAAATACCAATAATGCGCATCAATTCTGTCACTGCCCTGCTTTTGCGCAACACTTTCTTAGATGCATTTTTCTTATTAACACACAGAGTGCACACGCAAAGTCAGTTGATCTCATCTGATGCAGATCTGCTACTTGATCAAATGATACATGAAACGAGTGGCGTCGGATCAGCACCACAGCTGGATGGCCGGATTTACATACCCAGCGCAACTGATACTCACCAGAGTAATTTGTTAAAATGATATTCACTTCTGTTATTAAGTTCAGTCCGTTAATGTTGATGACTGTTTCTAACGAATGTTTATAGGTGTGTTGCGAAGCCTAATAACTTAAATAACAAGCTTGAAATGTACCCGCCCCATTTTCCCCTTTATTGTTCTTTCTCTGTTCTGTGAGTCTTCTGACATAGAAGAAATCTACTGTTCTGAGAATGAGCTACCAAAGCTTTTTCTGAATAAATCAATAAAGATCCATTTATGGAAAGCTGTGATGAAAGCAGTTTTGTCTTTATTTATATTCAACAATTGAACATATTTCACCACTTTTAAATGATTTTTTAAAAAACTTTAATACACTAAAGTTAAGGCGATATATACCTAATTTCTAGTAAGTGGCCCAGCCCCTCCTATATTTTTCTGTATGTGGCCCTCAGTGAAAAAAGTTTGGACACCCCTGTACTAACAAAAAAAAAAAAAAAAAAAAAATCAATTTCACATTCAGGGAATTTGAAATCCAGACCTACTTTTTCACCATCATATCCCTGAGTACCATCTTTACCATCTCTGCCTGGCATCCCCTGTCAATAAGTGAGAGATTTATATTAAATCACATCACACACTCGTACAGCGTTATACTTTAGTACAAATTAAAAATTACTTACAGGTTCACCTTTAGGGCCTGGAGGTCCAGGCAGGCCTTTAGGACCTATTTTGCCCTGTGGAAAGGAAATCATAATGAAATTATTCATTCCATCCCCAGTAGTACATCATGGGTTAATACTTACCTTTTTCAAGAAACAGAAGATATAAAAAAATCAAATACCCATCCCTCAATTTTATTTTTATTATTACATTATTTTATTTATAATATTTAAGATTTTAAATACGTTATATTCCTGCCAACACTAAATAAACTTAATAGGCATGGAAAAGCAAGCAACCACAAGAACCCTTATATTAACTGGATGCTAATTTATTGCTAGCATAGTGAGTATATTGGTCGTAGGATGCTGAGGTTGGAACTACCAGGCAAAAGGCCCAGAGGAAGACCAAAGAGAAGATTTATGGATGCGGTGAAGGCGGACATGAAGGTCATTGGAGTAAGAGTAGAAGATGCAGAGGATAGGGAGAGATGGAGGCAGATCATTTGCTGTGGCGACCCCTGAAGGGAACAGCCAAAAGGAAAAAGAAGAAGAAGAAGCTAATTTATTGCTAGCATAAAATTGCAGGTTTAGCTTGGTGATCAACCAGTTTTACTTGTATCCGGTCACCTGTGTGTGTGTGTGTGTGTGTGTGTGTGTGTGTGTGTGTGTGTGTGTGTGTGTGTGTGTGTTGGCACATATCCCTTTTATGCTTGTGGGTGTGCGCTTTCTATCATTAACCCTTTTTATTATTCTCCAGGCATATTCTGCAGGGGGATATACTGTTATATCTGTCAGTCATTTCAATCCTGGTGCCAGAACTCGGGAACCATTTCAGATTTCTTCATTAAATTTACCAATTACTTATACAGCGGTAACTTGACTTACAAAATTAATCCATTCCGAGAGCGGGTTTGTAAGTCAAAATGTTAGATAAAACAAAAATTCAGAAATAATAGAAAACCAGTTAATTCGTTCCAACCCCCTCCCAAACTCATATAACCCGACACAAACACATATTTTTGACCTAATATATTAAAGATAAACATGTAAAAACAATAAATATTTCATAATAATAATAAATGTACATTAAGATTAATAATAATTAATCATAAATAATAATAAAACAAGAATAAACAATGTCAACTAACCCTTATGATAATCGACTGCGGCGAAGATGTCACGTGGGTGCAAAGATGCCACGTGGGCAGGCATGAGGTGGTGCGTAACAGAAGGAGGAGGAGAGTTTTGTGCACGTGCACACTCTGAATGCCAGTGAGGAAAGGCTCGTGGTGAGCTCCCACAAGGCCAGTGCTTCTCAAATAGTGGGGAGAGATCCCCTTGGGTGGCATGGTGTGATGCCAGGGGGGTGTGTATGACCCTGGGAAACATGCTTTTTTTGCCATACTGTGCTACAATTAAGTGAAACTGTGCATCCTCTACAGTAGGTGGCAGTGGCCCTCTCACCGTGTTCCCTATGGTGTAGGGAAAAAGCACCGAGCAAACGATATGAAGTGCAGTAAACACTATTTATGGTCGTGCACTAGGGGGCGTGAAATTTTTTTTTCTTCCGATAGGGGGCATCACAGAAAATAATTGAGAAGCACTGCACAAGGCGTTCTCGGAGCACAGGGGAATACACACAGAAGGCTAATCGGCCCAGGAAAGCCATTTCCCCAGCAGAGCTCATAAATCAAAATTTTACTGGTTGGATGGGGCGGATTTTTGGTGGAAAAAAAGCTGGTATCATAGAAAATTCATTGTAAAAGACACTCGCAAGTCAAGGAACCACTGTATATCATCCCCTGGTGACTCTTGTTTTTTCTTGTGATACATTAGAGGAGACAAAATGGATATTCTGTAGTTTATGGAATACTTTATACACCATTCATACACTTCAGAAAGTATTTAAGATTTACATGCTGTTGTATGGATTTCAGACAAAGGTCATTATATAATGTATACGGTTGAAGGTACCAATGTTCTCATTTGTTTAAAAGTATATTTAGTCGTCAACTTCAGTTCGAATGTTAATGATTGTATTGTTGCTGGAATTGTGACTTTGTGCTGTTTATGGGTTAAAAACCCCACTCTAGGCACTTGGAGAGCACAAACCTCTACCAAAGCCGAAAGAAAAGTACACAGCACCTCCTGCTGGGCCTTCAGTGATATACTTCACAGCCAATCTCACAATTTCAAATATTAAAAAAAGATCAGAGAAGGTCCAGAATTTAATCCGAGTCATCACCAGATTATAATGGCGTGTTACTTGGTTCACACTCCAGCCCCATAAAATGACGAAAATCATAAAGTTATTGAACAAACAGCTTGGCAAGTCAATACTGACAAAACACAATCTTCTTGTAGAAGGTAAACAAATTTAAAAAAAAAAACATTTTATATATATTATATATATATTTTATTTATATATATATAAATTAATTCATTCATAAAAATCATGTCATGTGACTTTAGTTATCAACATCAATTTTTTTTTCTTCATCATTTCCCAGCTAAATGTAAAATTAAATTCAGGTCTGTACCACACAACACGAATCTCAGAACATTTCAGGGTGTACATATCACAGGATATCATCAGCTCAAACTAAATATTCAAAACACTCACAACTTCTCCTTTTGGTCCTTTAAAACCCTCGGGGCCTTTCTCTCCGGGGTCACCCTGGAATTATCAGATGAGACACAAAGATCTTTTATTGCTGAGACTCATTGCTGGGGTGCGTGTTAAAGGTAATGAATAACACGGACGACGATTAAACGTACAGTGTGTAATATTTTGGAGAGTCTGTTAGTAATACAGTAGGCCCTCACCCATTCGCGGTTCACCGGCTGCAGTCCCGCGTACTCGTGAATTAACTGGCATGTGATTCAAATTTAGCCAATGGCTCAGAGCTTTTGTTTCTCCCTCCTGCTGATTGGTTGAAGATGATGTGTACATCTCTGTTTTACTCCTTCGTGCACATGTCATCAACGTGATTGCCTGAATTGTAAATTCATGGGGGTATTTTTGTGTGTTTTTAATGATTATTGAAGCCCTATGATGTTCATCAGACGCCCTGCAGCTTCTCGAGCTTCTGGTAAGGAGCCTAAGCACTTTATTTATTCATAAATATTATCACAGTACAAAATTTAAAAGTTTTTACTTTTATCATTCCTACATTTTACCGCATTATTACTGTATTAATGAGTAAGACTGGCAAGAGAATGTGTTTAAACAAACATATTTTAGTGCATGTAATATCATACATAGGGTTTAAAAACTGCATCAATAATTTGCGGATTTTCCGGATGCGCGGGTGGGGTGGAATGCAACCCCTGCAAATAATGGGGGCCTTCTGTAAATTAAATTGGGTATATCATCAAGAAATGTTTTTATTCATCTGTAATAATTTACAAATAAAAATTTGAGTTTTATGGAACCTTACAATCAGCTATTTTCTATTTACATTAAAGCAGCGTTCCTCTAATAGAAGTTTCCATCTTGCACCACTCATTCTCCAGTAAGCCCAGATCCATACAGGCTTCAGTCGGCTGCAGTCTGGAACATCACCACTAGATGCTGCTAAATTTTACACACTGTACTTTTAACATGCTGTGTTCTGGAGAAAAGATATCAAGGTTATAGAGATACTCACTGTTTTTCCGATGGTACCAGGAACACCAGGCTTACCCCGGAAACCTGGGAAACCCTAGGGATGGAGAGGAATGCAAACATAAAATAGCCAAATATGAATACTAATATTTATGCTGTCTTATAAATAATTATGATGACGATAAATAGGTAAATTACTTACTCTGTCTCCAGTGGATCCCACTGGACCTGCAAGTCCTCTCAGACCTCGCGGTCCCTAAAAAGAAAAATCCATTTCAGCTCACTGTCCATAAATACAGTATCTGGAATTCGGTATTTATTTTTATTGCATGGCAACAGCATTATAATCAGTCTGATTGGTTGTATGGCATGGGCTTTAAATCACGCTTCCTATAAGAATTCTCCAGCACTGTAGTTATAAAACCACATAACGGCGCTTCAGCTAAAATACTGCACCTTTTGTCCCAAAATTGATACTCTGTTCTCTTTGTTGAAGCCCGAACCCTTAATGTTGCCATAGTGATGCTAATTTTCACACATTAGGTTAGCAATAAGCTATGCACCTTATCAAAAAAAAAACAAAATTGAATAATTTTATGAGAATTGTTGTTTTTCGTGTATATGTAGCTGAAATTAGCATTATAAAGTATACACACAGAATCTACAAGATGGATCACTTACCTGTAGTCCTACTGTTCCTGGGATTCCAGGTGACCCAGGTGGGCCCCGCTCGCCCTGTACCAAAGATTCAGAAATAGTTACACAAACTATAGAATCAGGGGAATGGACGCCATCATCATCCAATATATACAACATCTACAACAATGCTAAATACATGTCCCATCATGCATCAATCTTACCTTCTGTCCATCTTTGCCTAACACTCCTTTGTCTCCTTTGTGTCCTGTGTGTCCCTTAATGGTTAAAGTATAAAAATGGATTAATAGCCGTCGTAAAATGGTAATTACATTCAGAGAATTAGTTTCAGTTCAGATACCTTGAAACCAGGCATTCCAGGAGGGCCTGGGGGTCCCGGTGGACAGATAGAAGGACACTGAAATAAAACAAATAAAACTTTTATACACAGGGATCCCTCACTTTCCATGGTTAATTGGGACCGACCACCCCCCACCCCCCATAACCGCTGAATTCCGCGAAGTAGGATCAGCCCCCCCAACTGACGTATACGTACATGTATATGTGTATACAGATGCTCCCCAACTTACATTCATCCGTTTTACTTTTTTTTTTTTTTTTTTCAAAGAAAATAAAAGTCAAATTTTGAGTTTAGACGTACAGTGATACCTCAGCTCACGAACATAATTGGTTCCCAGAAAGTGTGTGTAAGGCGAAAAGTTCGTCTTCCGAACATTTATTTCCCATAAGAAACCATTAAAATGAGAATAATCCGTTCCCAGGTCCCCATAAAACATAATTTTCTACTAAATAAGCCTTAAAACTACACAAAAATATACCTTATTTTATGTATAATAAATGTGCTATTGTATTGTAATTAAAGAAATAAACTGTACTGTATAATAAAGTGGTTTTATTTACCTTTGTGATGGTAGTTGATGGCTTGATGGAATGGAGTGGGAGGAGGAGGGAGGGAGGGACTTACTGTTTGGAAGGAGTGTTTGGAAACGCCTACTGTTTGGAAACGCCCTTAGCCACACACGCACCCTTAATAGCTTCCTTGTTCTTAAGGATGGGAGCAATGGTAGACTTAGCGTACTGGTACTGGGACGCTGAGTCACACAAACGCACACCTCGTTCGTGTTTTTCAATGATCTCCGCCTGTGGTGGGGTCTTTTTCGGTCCCATAATAGCAAAAGTACACTCAATATGGTCCAAAATGTCTATCAAACACAAACCACTTCCGCATTCAAAGAAAGGGGGTGACGAACTGGGACGCCGTGAGCGTGCGTCAGCTTCTCGTGGCCGCTACCGTGGCGCTGTTCGACCGCGTGGTTTGATTCGTCCGCCGAAAACTAGTTCGTCAGCAGAGACAATATGCTCGCAAATTTAATGTTCTTGAGGCGAAAAGTTCGTGAGCTTAAGCGTTCGTCAGCCGAGGTTTTACTGTACCTACGTAGTATGCTGACGTAATGACGCCACATCCATTGTTTACAAATGTGCCCCTCCTTCTTCCCAGTTCAGTTTTATATATTATATACACACACACACACACACACACGCACAGAGATGAATTAATTATCTGCTGAGATCGGCGCAATCTACCAGGCATACTCAGTTAAGCAAAGAGAGTTGTCAAATGAATGAAAACCCAAGAAAGAGAACTCTCTGCTCTGCTGATTCACATCAGTGATTCACATCAGTGCAGGCTGAGTACTAAACGAGTTCAATGGGGCCCTTGCGCACTTAAAAGACCAGAAGTCCGTATAACCCGCGCTTTGTTTCAAGCAAGTAAACTACTTTCAGCAAGTGCACTACTTTCGGTGTTGAGCACCTCACATATAGTAAGCGTTGATTGGCTGTTTTAAGCTTCATGTAAAGTGAGTCGGCTCAGCTTCATGTCATGCCATCGGAACCATTTACAAGCAGAAAGATCGCATCATAGAGAATGTTCAAGGTTATATTTGATACTGTATTTGATATTTGATGAGTGATTTTGATTAAAATTTATCAATTTGAAATTATTTTGCTTCAATATAATTTATTTGAAATTAATGTTGATAAAGCCGTCAGCGCGTTTCAGTCCCTTGCTAAAGGGTTGTGACAGGAAGGGCATCCGACGTAAAAAACCTCTGCCAAATCAAATGTGTGAATCAGACGATTCGCTGAGGCGACTCCCGAGAAAGGGAAAAAGCCGAAAGGAGAAGAAGAAGAAGAAGAAGATTATTTGATATATTTGATATTATTTTACAATGTTATGTTTATAATAATTGATTTAAGGGTGTTTTATGAGATACTGTAATGGTATTTATGGATGTATAGTACAGTGGGCGGTGGTGGTCTAGTGGTATAGGGCGCTGGATCGCTGATCCAAAGGTTGGGGGTTCAAGTCCCACTCTCCACAAGGTGGCCACTGTCCCACCCAGTGCGGCTAACTGGGTTATCAAAGGCGGGCCATGTTTCTCACTGTCTGTGGTGAGTGGCATGTAAAAGAACCATTGCTGACTTTCGTAAAGAGTAGCTGCAAAGCCGTCAGCGTGTTTCTCTCCCTTGCTAAAAAAGGGTTGTGACAGGAAGGGCATCCGACGTAAAAACCTCTGCCAAAATCAAAATGTGCAAATCAGATGATTCGCTGTGGCGACTCCCGAGTAAAAAGGGAAAAAGCCAAAAGGAAGACAGACAGACAGACAGACAGTACAGTATGAATGTCATACGCCACATGTCATGCGTCACTGTAACACTAACACTGTAATCTTACGTTCACTTTCAACTTGCGTTCGGCCATCCGGAACCAGTTAAAAACGTAAGTCGGGGAGCGTCTGTATATCAATAAATACATATTCAATGCTATAAATGCTTATAACAACAATTAAACATTCAAAAATAATACATTAGATGTAAATAACATAAATACACACACATAGAGATGTGCGTGCAAACACACAGATGCGCACCTCACTTAAAAATGTAAGTAGTTTTGATGAGGGATTTTGGGTAGTTTTGTTGTTTCTGTTTATTTAGGTTTTTTTTTTTTTTTTTTGCATAATTGGCCTTTGTTTTTGTGACATTTTCCTTTATCACTTTTTTAATTCGATGAGTATTTAAAAAAAAAACCAAAAAAAAAAACACGATGCACTGAAGTCACATGAATTGAAGCGCGAAGTATCGAGGGATCGCTCTACTATTATATTACATAAATATATTTCGCTATGATAAAAATGGTGTGTGTAATGCCGGTCCTGATGTGGACAAAAAGATATCATGAGGCTTGCTGATGATCGTTGTTGCTGTATAGGCCTTGTTCATTACAGGAACAGTCCTGGAACCGTCTGATCCCACCTTGTATAGATGTTCTGATTTATGTATTTATTTCAAATTTATTTTACATGAATGAACTTAATTGTCAGTAATTATTTTCACAATGGCAGAAAAAGAATACGTGAGTTTTTAAATCAGCAGTCTGTATGTAATAATGCTGTGTACATTACCTGTTTGATTAGATATCAGAATAAACAAATTCACATTTTGAAAACTGCCACATTTTATTAAAGCTCTGGTTAGTATGATTGGTGTTGTTTCTAAAACCTACCAGTAAATCTCCATTACCCTCAGGAAGTACTCCAGGAAGTCCCTAAACAAACGAGAAAGAACCCGTCTCAGTCTCAGCTCCGTCTCATTGAGAGACAGTTTTCCTTTATTCTATTTTCAGCTTTCAACATTCTTTACCAGAAAGTATATTAAATTATATTATTCTCTACAGTATCAGTTACTTATAAAATGTGGTTATTAAGATCGAGGTTTCTGTGTCTGTTTGGCATGATGAATACTTACAGGTGGCCCATCTGGACCCGGAAGACCCGGAAGTCCTGGAAGACCTTCTGGTCCCTAAAGAGAATCCAGAAAAGTCATTATTGCATAAATTAACTGCTATGAATGTAATACAGTGGCAAGTTGATTTATGAAATTAATCCATTCCGAGGGCGAGCTCATAAGTCAAAATGTTCGCTAGATAAAACAAAAATTCCCATTGTAAATAATAGAAAACCAATTAATCCGTTCCAACCCCCTCCCAAACTCATAACCTGCCACAAACATGTATATATCACCTAATATATTAAAGATAAACATGTAAAAAACAGGGATCCCAGCAAGGTTTAGAAAAAATAGAGGAAACGGGTTCAGAAATAGAGGAAATGAAATATTTCAGCTGGGGGTCAAGGGGGCATATATTATAAACGATTATCACTTTGGCGAGTAAAAATAGTGGAATTCTGCTAAATAACGGAGATCTGGGATCCCTGAAAAACAATAAATATTTCATAATAATAATACATATAAATCAACATTAATAATAATTAAAAATAAATCATAATAAAACAAGAATAAACAATCAGTCAACTAACCCTTCCGATCATCGACTGTGGCGAAGATGTCATGTGGGCAGGCATGAGGTGGCGCGTAAAAGAGAAGGAGGAGAATTGTGTGTGATGTCGGGGGGGGTTGGGCGTATGACGCTGGGGAACGTGTTTTTTTGCCATACTGTACTAGAATGAAGCATAATTGTGCATCCTCTACAGTAGTTGGCAGAGGTGCTCTCACTGTGCCCTATGTTGTAGGGGAAAAGCACAAAGCAGATGATATGAAGTGCAGTAAAGACTATTTATAGTCAGGCGCAGGGCGCTTGGAGGGGTGTGAAATGTTTTTTTCTTCCCATAGGGGGCGTCACAGAAAATAATTGAGAAGCACCTGCACAAGGCGTTCTCGGCACACAGAGGAATACACGTGGAAGAATACGAGGCTAACCGGCCCCGAAAAGCCATTTCCCCAGCAGAGCTCGTAAATCAAAATTTTTGTTGTTGAATGGGGCAGATTTTTGGTGGATCAAAGCTCGTGTTATGGAAAATTCATTATAAGGGACACTCGTAACTCTACGGTAAGTTAAATTAGCATGAAGTGTTTAATGTTCTACGTCAGCGCAGTTGATGAACAGATATTAAATAGTTCTTTTCCTTTCGGCTGTTCCCTTTAAGAGGTCGCCACAGCAAATCACCTGCCGCCATCTTCATGGAAGTCATATTAATGATTCGCATGTTTGATTGACAGAGGTTTTTACGTCGGAAGCCCTTCCTGTCACAACCTTTTAGCAAGGGACAGAAACACGCTGATGGCTTTGCAGCTCCTCTTTACGAAAGTCAGCAATGGTTCTTGTACATGAACCTCTCACCATAGACAGTGACAGACATGGCCCGTCTTTGATAACCCAGTTTGCTGTGCTGGGGGGACAGTGACAACCTTGTGGAGAGTGGGACTTGAACCCCCAACCTTAGGATCAGTGATCCAGCACCTTTACCACCAGGTCACCACTGCCCTTAACAACTATTAAATGGTTGACACTAAATATAACGTCCAGTCTGTAAAAGTCCTTTAACTGGATAACACAATAAAATTCTATATGTTTTTGCATATTTTATATGTATAGAAATGATTAATAATAGTTTTAATTCTACACTGAACAGAAGTTCCAGCATGAAAGTTACTACAAGATTTGCAAAATATACCAAACATTTTATCTTTAAATCAACTCAAACAGCCAAAAGGTGCATATAAAGTTTGCGTCTCTGAAGTTAATTAATATTTAAATCATGTGCCTGCCGATATTTTTATTTATTTGTTTATTTATTTTACTTTTCTGCATGTGTATATTGATAGCAGTGCACCGTACCGAGTCAGAAAGCACATCAGGGGGTCTGTATGAGACACTGAACACCTTCCGAACCATCACATGATATTTATACATGACTTCAATAGACTTGTTTCTTATAGCATCAAATTATACATTTCTAAAAAAAATGTTTTTTTTGAAGATTGAAGACACAGATCCAGAAAGTCACCTGTCACTTGTCATGCTGTTTCAAATAAATAATAAAATAAAATAAAAGACTCACTGGGGGTCCCTGAGGTCCTACAGCACCAGGTAATCCATTAGCTCCAGCCAGACCCTGAAACCACATGCACACATTTGCTATTTTAGTGTCAGTCATTACAGGAAGGATCATCAGTGAGAGGAGTAGCAGGGGACCGTCCTTACCAGAGCTCCAGGTCTCCCTCTGCCCTAAGACACACACACATATTTGTTATGTTATAAACTAATGAACATCAGACAGTTTCATAATAATATAATTAATAAAAATCCCTAACAATGATTATTATTAAGAATAAAGGATAGTTTGAATACAGAAAGCCCCCGTTATTCGCAGGGGTTACGTTCCTCCCCCACCCGCGAATCATGAAAACTCGCGCGTTATTGATGCAGTTTTAAAACCCTATGTATGATATTAAATGCACTAAAATCTGCTTGTTAAACCCATTCTATAGACAGTCTTACTCATTAAGACAGTAATAATGCGTTTATACAGTTATAGTCGCGGGCAGGACGCAGGGGGGCATGAAATGTTTTTTTTTTCTTTCTAGAGGGGGTGTCACAGAAAATATTTGAGAAGCACTGTGCTAATTTAAAAATATTATGAAAAAAATCCTTTAAGAGCAAAATTCGCGAGTATGCGGGGCTGCAAACCGCGAATGGGCGGGGGCTTACTGTAATGACACAGTGTTGTGTTAGGAATGTTGGCACCTAATGATGTGAAGCCTTAGAAATCCAGCCATCGAGTAAATAGAAGACCATAAAAATGAAACCCTGTGATCGCTCGTAATTTATATACATATATACATATACACACATTATATATATATATATATATACACACACACACACACACACACACACAGGGATCCGTCACTTTCCGCAGTTAATTGGGACCAAGATCGCTCTGCAACCACCGAATTCCGTGAAGTAGGATCACCCCTCCGAGTGACGTATACGTACATGTATAAATGTATATAATATCAATAAATACATATTCAATGCTATAAATGCTTATAATAACAATTGAACATTCAAAAATAATGTATAACGTAAATAAAATATAAATACACACACATACAGATATGCGTGCACTCACTCAGATGCGCACCTCACAGAAATGTAGCACATGTAGTTTTGATGGGAGGTTTTGGGTTCATCAGTTCAGTTCATTTTCTGTAACCGCTTCATCCTAATTAGGGTCGCAGGGAGGCTGGTGCCCATCCCAGCCAACTCAGGGCGAGGGCAGAGTACACCCTGGACAGCTCGCCAGGCCATCGCAGGGCGGAAACACGCTGACGGCTTTGCAGCTACTCTTGTCGAAAGTCAGCAATGGTTCTTTTACATGTCTCTCACCATAGACAGTGAGAGACATGGCCGGGCTTTGATAACCCAGTTAGCTGCACTGGGGGGGCGTGACAACCTTGTGGAGAGTGGGACTCGAACCCCCAACCTTTGGATCAGCGACTCGGCACCTTATACCAGTAGACCACCACTGCCCCTACAGGTTTTGGGGTTTTTTTTTTTCTTTTGCACAATTGGCCTTGTTTCTGTGGCATTTTCCTTAACTTTTTCTTGTATTCTTCCTTAAATTCCTTATTTTTTACTTCAATGAATATTTAAAAAAAAAAAACACGATGCACTGAAGCCACATGAATTGAAGCGCGAAGTAGCGAGGGAGTAGCGCAGGATCCCTGTGTATTTAGTACTCTGAGAATATTAATACTGAGGAATCTGAGATCTCTGAATGTTAATCTTGGGGATATAACACAATGGAAATATTAATCCTGGGGAACATACTGCTTGAGGATAAATAATAACATAATAATAATATAATAATAGTGTGGGGGTGGAGCTACACCTCCCCTTCCTCCACCTTCATGGATGAAGCTCCCAGCCACCCCAAGGTGTTGCAACCCACTGTGTCTGTGTGTGTGTGTGTGTGTGTGTGTGTGTGTGTGTGTGTGTGTGTGTGCTTGCTCACAATTTAGGTTGAATGCAGAGGCAATAATTTCCTTTGCGAGATTAATACAGTATATAAAAAACCAAACAAATATTAATTCATTCATTTTCTGAACCACTTAATCCTAATTAGAGTTGCGGGGAGGCTGGTGCCCATCTCAGCTGACCCTGGGCGAGGGCAGGGTACACCCTGGACAGCTCGCCAGGCCATCGCAGGGCCGACGCTCACACTACCATTCACACTCACACCTAGGGAAGATTTGGAACGGCCAATTAACCTACAGTGCATGTTTTTGGACTGTGGGAGGAAACCGGAGAACCCGGAAAAAAACCCCACACAAGCACAGGGAGAACATGCAACGTCCACACAGAAACCCCCAGGCTGAGAATCGAACCCAGGACCTTCTTGCTGTGAGGAGGATGTGCTAAACACTACACCACCATGCCACCCTAAAAGCCAATATAGGAATAACCATTGTGAATATCACTCGTGGGGAATAAAAGGATCTGTGAATATTGGGATTAGGAATATTCATCTTGCGGGTATCAAAGCTTCATAAACATGAGTTCCTGGGAATTTAGGGCCCTGAGACCATTTTTAAATGTACATATAGGAACTGGCGATATTCAGTATTGAGTACAAGCTCTGGTAGCACTAATCATCAGTAGTATAGGACCATAACAATCCAAAACATCTACTACAGTGTTTAATCATCATGGATGATCTCAGGGTGCACTTACAGGCAGTCCAGGTGGTCCAGGAGGTCCTGGGTCTCCCTAAAAACACAAACATAACATTCATTAAAGATGAAATCCTTAATTAAATTAATTAAACTCGTTGCATCTGACGAAATATTGAGTCTCCATTATAAATAGTTGGATGTTCATGTGGACAACACTGTCATGGAGGGGTCTGGTGGTTCTCCCCAAAATGGAAGAAAAACCCCAGAAGGAGTTACTTTCAGTAAAAAATAAACTGAAGAAGATTGCTGTGCATCGTTGTTCTCCTTTGTCACGTTTGGTGTCTGATGTTTGCTGCTGGAGATGTTTTTCCTCTGGAGCCACACAACCAAAATCATGGATAACGGATTACAGATGTTCTAATGAGAGCTTTAATACATAGCAGGACCTCCTGCTATCTTTAATTCGTTCATTTGCCACGGCGCTTCATCCTGAGGAAGCTGGAGTCTACCTCAGCCGACTTTGGCTGAAAGTCAAGCATACTTGGAATAGTTCACCAGACCATCGCGGGGCCAACACACATACCACCATTCACACTCCCAACTAGAGGCAATTTGGAACAGCCAGTTAGCCAAATGCACGCACCTTTTGACGGTGGGAGGAAACCTGAGTGCCCAAATGAAACCAATGTACACATGGAGAGAAAATGCAAACTCCACACAGATACGTCCTCACACAACAAGAGACTCAAACCAAGGACCTCCTTGCTGTTAGATGGACGTGCGAATCACTACGCCGTAGTTCTTATTTGTAAAGATAAATTAAACGTCATGGTGAAGCTGCACTTCGTAACCTTACTGAGACGACCATCATGTCCCTCAGACTCCGCCTCCTGAGATTTGATGGAGGAATTGTGATGTAATATCGTTTCTATTGGAGTTTAAATGTGTAAATATGACGTTATGTTCATAATATTACAAAAGTGTTCACGTTAAATTCATATCAGCCCAAGAACATGGTTTGAAGTAAAGATATAAAGATTGAGGAGCGTGTTTGGGAAAAGCCGAGCAATACGAGGGAAAATTTGAGATGTTAGTTAAGGGAGGAAAAGTATAAATTAAAAAATTCTGAAATTAAATTTCATCAAAGCCTTTAATATATTCTTGCTAATGCTAGCCCGAGTGCTTACACACACACACACAATCAACTGTCTGTGATTGGATGATGCAGTGTGTGCAAAGAGCAAATGTACAGTAGTACCTTGGTTCTAGAACTTAATCCGTTCAAATTCCAAATCCGCTTTTCCTCATTACAAATAATGTAAATGGTCTTAATCCGTTCCGTCGTCTTTTGAACAGAACTTAATGGTACCGGAACTCATACCATAGGTCCTCAAATAAGGTGAAAAAAAATATTGAATACAGTACACTATCTTTTGTTTTGTGTTATGAGACTTTTTAACTTTTCTGTGGTTTTTATTTTAGTGTTATGGTCTCTCAGAAAAGAGTGTGTTGAAATGTGCTATGGAGAGGGGCGTGGCTCGAACATGCGGGATGGAGTACTAAACCCACACACACATTTTAATCACAGGCTATGAAGACTAGCAGCGGTCTCTGTGCTAGAAGACTGTCCCTCTTGATCTCTCAGTTCTGTGCTCAAACAGTTCAAGCTTTAGTTTGATTTCCATGTATGATTTCCCCGTTTCATCTATGTAAACGGCTGTGCTTTATTGTTCACAGGGAAGACACTAGTGCACTAGAGCACTAGACACAATAACTGGAGCACTAGAAACCTGTGAACAATAAAGCACAACCCGTTTTCATAGATGAGTATGTTAGAGCCATGCCCCTTTCCAACGCGCAACTCATTTCTGAGACCATAACACACTTTTTAGTGTTTAAAACCACTGAAAAGTTAAAGCATAAGAACAATAAAGATAAGAATTTTAACCTTTTTAGAAAAGCCTTCTTTTTAAAACCTTACGGAAGTAGCTCATAACCTCATCGTTAAAGGTGTTCATAGCACGGCTAGCACTTTAGCTTTATCTTATCTTATCTTAGATACATCCATCCATCCAACCATCCATCCATCCTCTTCAGCTTTGTTCAGGCGGTTATGCCTATAAACCGATCTGTGGGTTTTCTGTTCAGTACTCTAAATTGTATTTGTCGCTGGAGGTGGTATATGGCGTTAGTGATTAGATAGCTTTAGTGCTTTAGCGTTAGCTTTAGGTTTAGTACTGTATCAACAACTTCTGGACTTCCCCAGTACAGCTTTTAGGGTGATACATAGAGCACCGGCCTGATGAGCCACTAGGCTTTGGTATAAAAGCCCAAACAGACCTTACATAGTATCAACAATTTCCGGACTTCCCCAGAATACATCTAGTATCAACAACTTCCGGTCTTCTGGAAGTTGCTTTTCCTCCCTCTCGGTTTGTTTTGTTCTTGCGCGTTTTTCGCGTTCAACGTCCAAATTTTGTTTGACTTCCAAGGCATTCATTCATTCCAAGGTTAATTCCGATAACGAACGAGACTCTGGCATGCTAAATAGTTACGCGGCCCCTCGCGGTCAGCGTCCAACTTCTTAGGATCATTTTGATGGGCTGAAGCCAAAAATCATGTTGGTTTCACTCAATCAGGTCAACTTTCTGAACTAAGCTAAGTACAGCGGTACCTTGATTTACGAGTATCTTTTATAATGAATTTTCCATGATACGAGCTTCGATCTCACCAAAAATCTGCCTCATCTAACCAGCAAAATTTTGATTTACGAGCTCTGCTGGGGAAATGGCTTTTCCGGGCTGATTAGCCTCGTATTCTTCCGCGTGTATTCCTCCATGCTCCTAGAACACCTTGTGCAGTGCTTCTCAATTAATTTCTGTGATGCCACCTCTAGGAAGAAAAAAACATTTCCTGCCCCCGTGACTATAAATAGTGTTTACTGCACTTCATATGTTTACTTTGTGCTTTTTCCCTAAACCATAGCATGACAATAAGAGTGCCACTGCCACCTACTGTAGTGGATGCGCAATTACACTTAAATCTAGTACAGTATGGCAAAAAAGCATGTTCCCCAGGGTCATATGCACCCCCTGGCACCAAGCCCCACTATTTGAGAAGCACTGGCCTTGTGGGAGCTCACCACGAGCCTTTCTACGCTGGCATTCGTAGCGTGCACACGCACAAAATTCTCCTCCTCCTCTGCTACGCACCACCTCCTGCCTGCCCACGTGACATCTTTGCCACAGTCGATGGTTGGAGGGGTTAGCTGACTTATTGTTTATTCTTGGTTTATTATTATTAATTATTAATGTTAATGTACATGTGTTATTATTATGAAATATTTGTTTTTACATGTTTATCTGTAATATTTTAGGACAAATATATGTGTTTGTGTCAGGTTATATGAGTTTGGGAGGGGGTTGGGACAGATTAATTGGTTTTCTATTATTTCTTATGAGAATAATTTTTTTATCACATGAACTTTTCGGCTTACAAGCTCGCCCTCAGAATGGATTAAATTCGTAAGTCAAGGTACCACTGAATATACCTTTATCAATGTCTATTATTCAATTTACAGAAATTGAAGTTTGTAATATTTAATAATTACATTCTTTTAGAAAATGATTTTTTTTTCTCTCCTAAAAGTTTAATGGATGAGAAATATTAATGAAAGTCAACTGATGTCACACAAATCTAATTAATTTAGTCAGAAGATCAGATTTTTCAAAATCAAATTAGCATAAAAACCTGACATAGTCGAGTATAAAGGAAGTCATTTTTGGATTCAGCTGTGCAAACTGGTCCTAATTTAGCTTTTGTTAAATAGAGAAATGGATCTTTTTGTATTAACAGGAAGTTAATTAATCTTATAATTTTTTAGTCTTAAACAATAATCCTAACCCTTCTGAACTTATAAGTCCGCAACACCTTCCTCGGTCTTCATCAACGGTTACTGTTGGATTTATATCTTTGTTAAAGTCGTCTGAACCTTTCTGACATTTACATTCCTGGGAAGATTAGAAGAACGAAAAAGGGTTTGACTGCTCATTAAAAAGTAGGCATGCGAGAGGGGGACAAAACTCAGGGTTCTCTCTCTCTCTTACACACACACACACACACACACACACACACACACACACACACACACACACACACACAAAGACCATGGAATCCACTGTGAATAACACTGTGTTAGCATCACAGGAGGTTAAACTATGCTGACACGTTCCTAGTTTTTGCAGAATTTAAATGGAAAAACATTTTTTTTCCCGCAACAGGATAAGCACCAGAATGGTGTGTGTGTGTGTGTGTGTGTGTGTGTGTGTGTGTGTGTGTGTGTGTGTATATATAATATATATATATATATATATATATATATATATGTTATTTGCTCTACCAAAAAGTATTGAGCACTCTCCTACGGAAGTATCCCCACAGAAAATCCTCTATATATATATATATTATATATATATATATATATATATATATATATATATATATACATACACACACACACACACACACAGTCAGTACACTCTACTTACAAAGTACACTCTTCTTACGAAAAGCACCAAATGCGCCATTCAAAAATTCAAACGCGCCATTCAAACATTCAAACAATGCGCAAGTTGCTCTCTCATTGGCTGTCTCCCAACATCCCGCCTCACTGGCCTCCCATTGGCCAGGAGGGAGCTGAATTGTACCCATACTTCCAGTTTGTTCGTGAAGGAGAGTTGAACTCGTGAGTTTTTTTGAGAGTGATCATTGCAGCGTTATATTTAGTTATCCATCATGGACCCCAAGAAAGTGATTCCCGGTGACACGGAAAAGAAGAAGCAGGCTCCGTTATCAATCAAAGTGAAGCAGGAGATAATAAAAAAAAAAAAACGAAAGTGGGATGCGGTTGAGCAAAATCGCAAAGGAGTATGGCCAAAACCCCTCTACAATCAGGACTATATTGAAGCAGAAGGAGATCTTAAAAGCGGAGATACAGTGACGGAGGCAATTATTTTGGAAAAAGCAACCGCCATATTTAAGGAGCTCGTGAAGGAGGGTGGGGGTTCGTCAATGCACCTCTACTTACGAAAACTCCAGGTCACGAAAAAGGCACTGGAACGGATTAATTTCATAAGTAGAGGGCCGAGTGTATATGTATAAATAAATATATATATACATATATATACAAATAAAAGGACAGGACAAAGACTTTCTATTGAAACTCCATTTATTCAATAGAAAGTCTTTGTCCTGTCTTTTTATTTTTATTGTTATTTGCTCTACCAATATATATATATATATATATATATATATATACCAATATATATATATATACACACACACACACACACAGTAGGGCCCGCCCATTCCTGGTTCACTGTCTCGGCCCCGCAGACTTGCGAATTAGTGGTAGCCCCGGCAAATTATTGGCACGTGATTCAAATTTAGCCAATGGCTGAGAGCTTTTGTTTCATACACACACACAACTCCACCAAAATGACTCTCACACTCTAATATTGTTGAAGCATCTTCATTCTTGATCACAGCACGTCATCTCCATGGCGACGTTGCTCTGGTTGGTCCGGTCGAGGCTCAGCAACATTAGTGTGGTAATAAAATGAAGCAGCTGATGACCCGAATGTACCGAATGTGCAGGTTATCACATCAATGCACTTTTTCGCCCCTGATGGTACGGATATAAAACGGGAACTTAAGATAATGAAAGAGTGGTTCAGGGGGCATGAGGAATCATTTTCATATATGTATTGGCACCCCCAGAGTCCTATCTTTAATCCAATTGAAAATCTTTGAGATTTGTGCTGGTGAAGACTTCAAAAAAGACTCGAATCCCAAAAAAGTAAATGTAAAATATAAATTAAAAACAGAATGAAAAGATTTTAAAAATCTCATAAATCCATACTTTATTCAGAATGGAATTGTGGTGCATTGGCAAGGTGAATGGCTATCAACTCAGAGATCGCAATTTTGAATCACGGTTAAAGCCACAGTCGTCTGTAGCCAGGAGTCACCAATCATGGGCGTCTGTGAGCTTATTCATTTCTGTCTGTCCGCCCCCAACTCCGTAGGTTCGAAAGTAGTGGGTGGCTAGCATTACATGTCACGGAGGGTGTGTGTTCATGCTCTCGCCCCTCCCTTGTTGTTGGTGGTTGTGTGAGATAGAGAAGGCAATACCTGATGCCCATCTCAGCCAACACCAGGCTAAGGCAGGGTTCACCCTGAACAGCTCAACAGCTTGTATCTGAGAAACCTTCCCATCATGCTGTAATGGTAGTCGAATATTTTATTACTGTGTGTGGTGCGTTGATGCAGTTTTACTTACGAATGATCCTGGAGATCCGTCCTTCCCCCGAGGCCCATCAGGACCTGGCAAACCCTAAAAAAATGAAAAAACACTTAATGTACTGTTCAATAAAACATCCAATAGTTAGAAATGCTATTTTCTTGGCAAAAAAATTATTTAGTGATCAAGGTCTCATAAAACATCAAATCATGGTTCTAATTTCACTGATAAATGTGTAAATCTTAAGCATCAAACTATTATTCAGATATAAATCATTTCAAAATACAGTGGTACCTCGTTTATCGAGTGTCTTTTATAACGAATTTTCCATGATACAAGCTTCGATCCCACCAAAAATCCACTCCTTCCAACGAGCAAAAATTCAACTTACGCGCTCTATTCGAAATGGCTTTTCTGGGCCAATTAGCCACGTATTCCTCAGTCATGTGCAGTGCTTCTCAATTATTTTCTGTGATGCCCCCCTAGCAAGAAAAAAAACTGATTTCACCCCCCCACACCCCCAGTGACCCATGCGCAACGATAAATAGTGTTGAATGCACTTCATATCGTTTGCTCAGTGCTTCTTCCATACACCATAGGGACCACAATGAGAGCGCCACTGCCAACTAGTGTAGAGGATGTGCAATTACACTTAATTCTAGTACAGTATGGCAAAAAAGCATGTTCCCCAGGGTCATACACGCTCCTCCTGGATAAATTCTTTATCATCCTAATAAAGCTGTCCTGGGGAAGTCCGGAAGTTGTTGATACAGTACTATGAACGTATCACAAGCACTAAAGCTAAAACTAGCAGTAAAGCACTAAAGCTATTTAATCACTAACGCCATATACCACCTCCAGTGACAAATACGATTTAGAGTACCGAACAGAAAACCCACAGATCGGCTTATCGGCATAACCGTTTTAAACGAAGCTGAAGAGGATGTAGGTATGGATGTATAAGATAAGATAAGATACAGCTTTATTAATCTCACAATGGAGAAATTCACTGTTACAGGCTCTTGAGGTACCATCAGTAGGGGGTGCAAAAATAGATACATATACAAACATACACACATACATATATATTATATAAGTAAATAAATAAATAGATACATAAATCGTATAAATTAATGAACAATAAAAAAGAAAAGAAGGGAACAACTTTGTAGACTGGCCTATATTCAAGTATATGTATGTATGCTAAGCTAAAGCGCTAAAGCTAAGATAAAGCACTGGCAGCGCTGTGGACACTTTTAACTATGAGGTAATGAGCCACTTCCGTAACGTTTTGAAAAGAAGGCAGAAACAAACCATGTTAGAAATCTTCAAGAAATGAAAGGAACATCCTGAAGACGAGTCATCCATGCAAAGCGGTAGCAAAAGAAAAAAACACCTTTGGCTGATTTACCTAAGGCTGTTATTGAAGGGAATCTGCTTCTCTTCTTCTCCAACATTTAGGTATGCCAACTACTCACTACCACAAAGGTTAAAATTCTTATCTTTATTTTTCTTATGCATTAACTTTTCTTTTTAATTTTAGTGTTATGGTCTCTCTCACAAAAGAGTTGCGTGTTGAAATGTGCGTTGGAGAGGGGCGTGGTTCAATGGAGTGCAAAGCACACACACCTAATTCCAACTGTGCTGCCTTCCCTGTGAACAATAAAGCGCTACCATTTTCATATATAAAACGGGGAAATCGTACTCACTGTAATAGAGATGCGAAGAAACACGGAAATCAAACTAAAGTGGGAACTGGTGGAGCTGAGAGCCGGCGAGGTCACGGGGAAATGGGACAATCGTCTACCGGAAGGGGCGCTACTAGTCTTTAGAGCCCGTGACTAAATGGAATTAGGTGTGTGTGTTTAGCACTCCACCGGCATGTGAAAGCCATGCCCCTCTCCAACGCGCATTTCAACACGCAACTCTTTTGTGAGAGAGATTGTAACACACTAAAATTAAAACCACAGAAAAGTTAAGCAGTCTCTTACAACACAAACCATAACATAGTGTACTGTACTCAATAATTTTTTCACTTAATTTGAGGACCTATGATATGAGTTACGGTACCGTTAACTTCTGTTCAAAAGACGATGGAACGGATTAAGACCATTTACATACATTATTTGTAATGGGAAAAGCGGATTGGAAATCCGAACAAATCGGAATCCGAACAGCCGTCTGGAACGGATTAAGTTCAAGTACCGAGGCTTTACTGTATTTATTATGGAAATAATTGTTTCATCTAACGAACTTTTCGGCTTACGAGCTCGCCCTTGGAACGGATTAAATTCGTAAGTCAAGGTACCACTGTAAATTTAAAATTCCACCAAAAAGAAGTAAAGACTTTATGTAGTATCAGATTTTACTACTTAGGTTTAAAAGGTTTGCATATTTCAATAATTTACTGCTTTACAAATTTTTATGAATATTGTGTATATGTGTATATATATATATATATATATATATATATATATATATATATATATATATATATATGTATATATAATATATATATATCATAAACTCACGTCTATTCCAGGAAGTCCAGGCAAGCCAGGTTTTCCCGCCTTCCCAGGGATTCCAGGTTTTCCTTTTGAACCCTTCAGACAAAAATCACAGAAAACACAAATACATCAGAGCTGTTTTGCTGAAAAATTTACCAATATAATTTTTAGTTTTTTCATGTGAACACATAAAATCCGAACATTTATACAAGTAAAATATTTAAAGAGAAGGATAATGTACAGAGTGTGCTCAGATCACAAAATAAACCCAGAAACCCTGACAGAGTGATCAAGACCCGGAAGCAAAAGAAAAAAAGTTTTGAAAATATTTAATTTAAGACAATGATATAGAGTTAAATTATTTTGTTGATTTAAAAATACTTTGGTTAATTTAAAATCATTTTTGGCTAATTATAAATGACACTTAACAAAAATAATCTGTTATTCTTAACAAAGGTCATGTTATAGGGAAGGCAATGCTTGATGGGGTAAAAAAAAAAAAAAAAAAAAAAAAAAAAAATCAAATCAAAAACGGGTGGAAAAACAAACAAACAAAAATAAACACTGTTCTTTGCCAAAGAAATAAAGCCAAATAACCAATTAAAATGCAGTATTCATATAAGCCATGTAATAAATAAAAGACAGTTTTACTTAAAAAATATTTCATGATAGGCAATTTTAAAATTATAAAAAGCAGCTAAAAACACAGAGGAAATATTTCCTTTCAAAGACTGTACATGTTTTTCTGTTTGAAAAGATAAATATTTAATTTTATGCACAGACCTCACTTGTAATTAAAAATTGATTTCTTCACTCTTCGTGAATGACATAAAACACGAAAATAAGTTAAAAGTTTTCACTAACACAGAAAGATGGTTACCTCGAATGCCATTTATCAAAATTAAGAAAGGTGTGTACTGGCTTTGCAGACATAAAAGGAGACAGTATTTGAAAAACATATAATATTACTGTATAATAACTGTGTACTTATACATGAACTAATTTAAGCACACTTGATGTTGGTGTTGGTTTGTTGTCATATTATAAAATTTAGAAATACTCACAGGCTTCCCAGAAAGTCCGGGCGGTCCTGGCTTTCCCTGCATTGGAAGAGCAATATAAACATTCATTTCTTATTAGTAAAATTGTTTTTTAAAGTAGAACACACTGCTTTATAAAATCATTGATCATTAGGTGAGGCCAGCCTTAAAATATCTTTGTTGGCGGTAACACGGCCGGTTGGGCGGAAATTGTAAATAAAAACCCCGCCTCAAGATTCATAGACACAAAAAATAAAAATATATCGGCCAGTTGTGTTGAAAAAAAAAAACGTGCACGTCATACACCGTACTAAAAATTGATTAAAAAAAAAAATCAGTATCAACCACGCCTTGTGATTGGTCAATTTCACCAGTTTGGTGAAACAGCGATTCTCATTGGCCGGTACTGTCTTAACAATAAAGATGGAAAGCACGATGGAAGGGGATATGATGAGGCAAAAACTGTTCAATGTTACTATTAAAGGTCCCAACGTGAAAATAATAAATAAATTAATGCGTTTCAAATTGAGCAAAACATTTGCTGACATTTTTGAACAAATACAAGTTAATTATAAACCGCCAGCAACAGCGCGGAGCGTGACGAAGGTATTTGTTAGTTGTTGACGGCAATATTAAAAGTTGATATGTTGAAGAAACTTTGATACTCTGTTGATTACAATATTAAAAGAATAAACTTTGATATTCAGTTATGTTTGATATTCAGTTATGTTGATTTCAAATATAGGATTTTTATTTCATTCTACTGTGTTTACATCATCACGTACATAATATGGCATGATGGATGAAAAACATTTCCCCGTGAATTTCATTGGCCTGGACAGGAAAAAAAACCAAACAAACAAAAAAAAACCAATTCCTGTTTCCTGAGTGAATCTTTATCATGTTATTGCCAACAAAGAATTTTTTCAGCCTGGCCTGAGACTCATGATAGAAACTTGACTCTTTCACTGACAGGAAATAGAACGACATCTTTCCAAAAAAAAAAAAAAAATCTACAATATGGAGGTCAATTCTAGCCTTTGCTTGTTAGAATAACTTTTATACTGATCATTTCAGAACCTTTTGGATTCACAGTTTTATGTTCCTTCCATAAAATATCTCAGGGATATGTACAAGGAACAAAAACCTCAATGCACACAGAAATTCAAAAATTCTATAATACATCAAAATGATATCAAAGGTGATGAATAGATTTAAATAAAAGCATCAAGCTAAAACTAAAAAACTCGAGTTTCTTCTGTGAATTCTAAGAAAAGTACAGATTAAAACATAATAATAATAATAATAATAATAATAATAATAATAATAATAATAATAATAATAATAATAAAAGTATAATGTATAATGCGGCCTACAGCTATAGCTATTGTTATTATATCCACACCCACTGGAAATGAGAAATCACACACTCTGATTGGTTGAGGACAGAAAAACAAAATGGAAGAACCCACAAGAGACAAAACACCTTCTGTACTAGAAGACAAAACACACACACATACACTCACAAAAGCAACAAAATTTGGAATGACAGTGTTTGATGGTAACCATATATGTATAGTATTTTTTTCAATAATTTTCAGGAATTATTTTTATTAAATTTTACACCATATTGTTTACTTTCAGTCTCCCAGTTTGTTTGTATTTACCTTTGCGATGAGGTGGAAGTCACCTTTTATCATTTAAAACATGAATCCAGTGGATGTGAGAATAATAAAATTTATTCACCTCATTGCGTAACAACTGATTACGGACTCGACGCTTATCGGCTCAGCGACAGCTCAAACTGCGGAAGTTTCACTGGTGGTTTAGTGGTTAAAGTGATGTGTTATAAATCTGAAGGCCAGCAGTTCAGTCCCCACGATCACCACTGTTGGGCCCTTGTGCAAGGTCCTTAACCCTCATATGTATAAAACTGATAATGTTAAGTTGCTCTGGATATTTGCCAAATGCTGTAAATGTAAATAAAATAGCATTGAAATGTACAATATTTAAATATAAAGTGCATGACTGTTCAAAGGTCTTTGACGTGCATTTTAAATAAGTTTTTTTTAATTTTTTTTATTGTACCCCAAGTGTTAACTTTTTCTGATTACTGATTGTCTCACAATATCATATCATCGATTCAAAATCTCGACCATGTTTTAAAGAAGCAATAAAGTTCAAAGTTCATCCTTTAAAAGTACGCACTGGCTGAGCGAGAAAATATCGCATTGTTATGGAACTAAAACTGGAAATTATGGGAGGACTGTTGTGCTTTTTCCACGAAATAACACAAATATCATACTCAGGATCCTAAAAAAGGCCAATTAACACAAACATGCAGCTACAAAAATAAATTATTAAAACAAGTTTTTAT